>DWPT01002624.1:0-15850 GCA_018251895.1 Agathymus mariae mariae | reverse complement strand
CTCATTACAGAATCTACGAGTTGCAGTGTTGCTTATTGTGAATTAATATTTATCGAGCTTAAATGTTCAGTCAACAATCTGGTTAGGATTTGTATTTCATAACAATTCAGCTTAAGATATGAGAGTCGGTGAGTTAAACTTTTATTCATTCTTCAAATATCCGCAACCTTAAATACCTACCTTATTACAAAAAGCATTTGTTTTATAAACATTATATTCTTATTATTTTTTTGATTCTATGTTATTTCTTTAACTTCTCACACCAAGATAGTTTTTGCTTGTTAGCTCAAAGAAGCGGGGCACATTAATAATACCAAGCACAAATAATTAAAAACTTTATTAAATGATAAATCATCTGTTTGTTCCACATCGTTATCATTCATGTTATTAATGATTTTAACCCTGAAGATATGGCATAAATGGTTTTACGTCTGCTATATATTTACGTTTTGAAATGCATTGCATTTATTGCATTTGTCCACCGTACGTTATTGCGGTCGGAATCATTTTCGACTTTGTCCGATGCAAAACTAAATTTATGCGCGTGCAATATTTGTCGCCGCAAACTGCTTCCGAAAGATCGTAAACATTTCACAATCGGATGAACTGCTGCTGTATTTGTACAACATTCTGTATTCAACGTTCGATGTGGTAAAAATTATGAAACTTAGGCGTTTAACGATAATTAACTATAAAATTAATGACACTGAGTAAGGTATTTCCATCCAGGTTATGCTTTAATCAGCTATGCTTTCGCTTCATTGGTTTTCGTTGACCCTCTCTTTTAACGCAATAAAATCTTAGCCGCTTATTACTATAGTCGAAAGAGAAAATTGTTGAACGTAAGCTGTAATCTGTATATTTTGAATATAAAAATATAAACAATAATATCCAACAATAATTTTTTATATTAATAAAAAAACAATAATACCCAAATTTTGTCAGAAAAAGACAAGTCCTAAATGCAAACACAGAAAATGATACAGAGGCTAATCAGAGTCACGTCTCTTCTCTTTCAGAACGGTAAGTAAAACGCAATAAATTTCTACATAAATATTCAATAAATTATCAAAACTATACATAATCAATAAAACTTATAATACAACTGAGGATTATTTTAAGATCTTGTAACCACAAACAATCTAAATAATTCAATTTTATGATGATATGGTTAAATATCCCAATTAATTATAAAAATAAAATCTCCATGAAAAATTAAGTATTGCCAAAAAATTATACTATGTAATCATAACGAATTAACAAGATGCTACAAGAACGATTTCAAAATTTAATATAATTAATTGTAGAAAATATTGGACTCCCTCGTAATCTTCTTTTTCCGCTATGTCCTATAGGGTCCATAGTGATGTGATAAATATATTGCATCTTTAAGACCAATCTATCTAACAAATGGAATGCAATAAATTAGGATTGAGACATGACCACCACTCTCGCCTCTGTTCTATACAATTAAAGAGCTTGCCGTTAACGGCATATGTAAGCAATTTATATGTTAGAATGTTATCTCTATTATTTCAATATCACAAATAATATGATGACCACATAGTTTAAGCTAATTATATAGATATAATATTTTTCTGAACGCAATAATCTATTGATTATTTGTTCCACATCTTCGCACCGCGCTCGTTTTAACGAACTCAATAATTTTACATAGGATTTTATGGTTGTTACAACTTTTCATAAGTTTAGATACTCCAGGTATGAACTCCAGTAACTTATAACGATGTATTAAGTTGCAACGACATGAAGGCCTGGCATTGATGGAAATTATGGGTCATTCGAGAATGGATCAGGAAAATAAGTGTCACCGTATTGTGTCTCCCGGCGAAGGACCATAAGAAGTCTGCAGAGGTAACTGCCAGCTTTCATTAGTCAGAAATGCAGCTTAAGAAGAAGAAAATTTTCAAAGCTTCTACTATACTATTTGTGACTGAGTAAAAAAATAGACGGATTGGTGAAAAGGTTGGTGGCTAATCCGAGCATCAACAACTCTAATGCTGCCGGAAGGGCACCGATTCCCCAGCCTTAATTGAAAAAAAAATGCCGTCTTATGACAGCCGTTTCACCATCATTATACATGTCACTCTCGTGTAAGGTCGGAACTATATCATGAAGTATAAATTTATGTATAAATTGACAAAAACAAAGCACCTTTTACCCTGCGTTTGTCAACCTATTATCAACCTATCAAAAAAATTAAGTGAACGTTATTTGATTATTTTCGATCTGTTGGTTTTATGTGCAAAAATTAATTTGTAACTTAGTTGACTAAACGTCGTTCAATAGGAGCGCCATCTATGTGTTTCAACCTGCTCACGCTGACCGTTCAAACCATGTTTACATGAGCCACTCATTTTAGTATCAAACTCTTTCTGGCAATTAACTTGATAGGAAGCAGACATATAAATTCCAAGTAAGAATAAATATTAATATAATCAGTATATAATCCTCCAGCTGGACGTTTTCTTTTCACCAACACAACCTTATTTCAACAAAATCAGACGAACACTAGAACACATAGACGAACACTAGTAGATATTCCACAATAATCTCGGCCTATTAATATAAATGGGGTGTAAAATAAAATTAAACTATTTAAAACAGCTCGTATATCTTAATGGAAAACATTCAAATTAATTAAAATTCCCGCCCCTCCTTATTGGAGTTTAAACATAGCTGATTAATGGAGCTGACATAGTTCTATGAGAGTATTCCGTTCAATGTGTTTTTCGTCTCGACATTTAAAACTTCGCAAGCAAACTATTTGACTTGAGGAAAACCTGAAGCGAATATTTATTGCCTGTAGAAGAAGCGCTTATCTTCACTATACATTATAAAACAAAATCTCTGTCTGTTTGTCTATATAAAGATGATACAGCAAGGATATTCATGCGGTTTTGTAGATAGATTGGTCCACAATGATGTTTGAGTCTTTGTGATAAATATGATACATTTTAGAAACGCCTGTTTGAAATTACAACAACGCTGACCACAAATCGTAAACAAACTCAATATTTATATACAGAAATAATTCACACATTGGGATTGACAAGCGCCCTTTGTGTCGTAATAAATAAGCTGAATGTAAATTATAGTAGCTTTTATGTCGATTTAGAGGCTTTTTAAATAGCGAATGAAAATATGTCAAATCAATCAATCTGTTCAGTTAGTTACTCCGTGCTGCTTCAACAAACACACAAACAAACAGAGAAGGATTTGAAGAAAAGTATTTAACTAAAGTTGGAAGTTTCTTTTATTTATTTCTTAAGTACGGAAACAATTCTGCATTTCTGGTATAGTATAGATCTACTTATAGATTTTAATACGCCAATAGTTCTAAATGCAGGACAGTTATAAAAATATTTGTGCGTAAATCACTATTTCGGAGTCAACGCTGAACAATGGTAACATGTCGACCGAACCATGGGTTGTATCGAATTTGCCGTTAACAGCATCAATTTGGCAACGAGACCATTACGCCCTAGCAGATGTCAACCGTGACCGTATTAGAGCAATCACGCCAGGATGATGCATGGTGATGCACGCGTGATGCAACAATGCGACTTTCGACTATGCAACTGGGGTTGTTGGTCACAGACCGAAAAATAATTAGAAATGGCATTTTCGTTCTATACTTCTCATACTTTTATGTAGTATTATGCTAAATCATTATTTAATAAAACCAAATTTTAATCTTAAGAAATAAAAAGCTATTTTGTAGGCTGGAACCTATTTCCACAAAGAATTATTTTAACAATACAGTCAGTGTTATATAATACAAAGCCCCAAAGAGAATGTTCAAATATATTTCAGTTGTCAATATATTTATGTATTTAAGTTTTTTTGGTATTTATTAATTTTATAATTTACTTTATCAAAAATTAATGTTTCTTTTTACTTTGGAATAAAAAAATACTATTTGGTTTAATTTTTATTTTACAGTCAATGGAAAAAAACGTTGTACTTATCTTATATAAATATATATAATTGAAAATAAACTACATGCAATTTTGCAGACTGTGATTTCTGTTGTGTTGGAAGATAAAATTTCAATGATAGATATAATTTGAAATACCGCTACCTAAAAGTAGAGTATATATATTTATCAGCCTTTTATAGTCAACTGTTCTATATAGGCCTCTCCTAAGTAGATTCTATATATGCATTATTTAGCTTGTTATCTACGAATATATAAAGTTAGCCCAAAGCCCACGTGTTCAGTTCTAGTTGATTATGTACTCTATATCACCAACAATAGCAAGGAAAGTTGCATTCGAACGTTAGAGCTAAAGTGTCTTAATACCGAGCCCCAGATGAGAGACACGTTCAGCCAACAGTGTACATAATGCCTAATAGAAAATAATAGAGAATGTAATTCTGGGCATTGTTGGAAGTGTGCGCGCGGGTTTATTGTGTAGAAACTAATCTTTACGTAACAAAATATTGTTGGTATATTTAGAGTAACACATTTGTAAGTAATTAAATGAGTAACTATTAAAATTTACAATTTTTGTATTCATTACCCCTTAAGAGCGAATATACTATACGTAAAATGAATAGACCATGAAAGAAAATTTATTATAACATCCATTGTCAATCATCACGTACAACACATAACTGCCTCATAGTTGGCTTCGTATCTCCTTTCAGAACGAAAGCAGTCATGGCCATAGCGTACAATGTGTGAGGACTGTACACTTTTTTAGAACATTATGAAGAACTCTCATGTAAACATTTATAATTGGGATTCCTGAGAGTATTTTGATTTGCGATTATTATTATTATTATTATGGATTGTAACCCAGTCTCCAGAGACAGCAACGTGTTACATGCGCGACCTAGACGGAGACCGCCGACGCTGCAGCGCGTGTTAACCCAACGTGCGCCCTCAGTTTAGGTGTCGCTGACTCGACATCAGCTTATAATAATTTTCTTTATAATTTTAATCAATGTAACTTGTCATTATATAGCTGGATCTCACATCGACCGCTATAATCCTAAATTGTAACTTAATTAGTTTTAATAAATTAGTTTAGAATACTTTGGTTTTTTTTGAGTCCTCCGGCTGTCTTTAACGTAATTAACGTTTAAACCATCGGGTTGATATTGGATGCAAACACGTAAATATAAAATATACAATCAATACGTTATGGTAGATTATTTTAATTACGTACCCAAGTCCGCTAAATATCTAGTATACTGTATATGAAGCTTCAAAGCAATATTTAAGTTGTTAAACTCTCCAGTTCTATATTTGTTCCCGGAAAACTGCAATATTATTTCTAGGATACGATAACAAAACTAATGCCTAGGTCGGGTGCCCCAGGCGTCGCTAGGGGCACTAAAATTATTCGCAGTGGACGCCAACTGGACGCTCACACTATGATCCACGAATTATAATATTTAGTGACCTTATTAAACTTAAAATAATAACTATTTTAATTAATATCACTACCAATAACTGGCTTAACTTTCGCTGTTACAATGCAGTCTGTGCTGATTCTAACGAATGTAGACGTAAATATGAGTCAATGGCATACATTTAACGATAAGAATATAAATAAAGAGTAACAATTCAATGCTGTCAAAGTGACAGTTTGACGTACGTCAAATAAGCTGTTGTATTAGGTTATATCGATGTACCTATCACCTACGCATCGTGTTGCTTTCGCATATTCTTTATTCTTTGCATATTGTATTCTTTATTCATCTTTTATGAGCTTTGATATAAGTTTTTGTGATAAAGTCCTACACTTGATATGTGATTTATCTATTGGCGAATCTATACCACAGACAAATCTCTACCTTAATACAAATCTATAGGCTCTATCTGTACGTTTTCTTAAATATTAATTTTACGACTCACTAATCCAAATTCATTTTTTTAATTTTTGTCTGTATGTCTGTAACTCAAAAATGTCTTGACCAATGTTAATAAAAATTAGTATATAGGAAGAATATATATGATTTTACAAATGATAAGCTATATATTATAATGATGGTTATAATTAAAAAAAAAAAAAAATTTTCGTATTCGGCAGCCATACTCATTTGTTTCCTCCAAAGAGATTAATTAATACTAATTTAATAACAATGAATTACCGCAAAGTAACGTCTGATACTATCAACTATAAATACGTTAAAACAAAATTAAAAAAAAAAAAAAAAATTGCGACAACGTAAAGTTGCAAGCGCTTGCTTGTACTAAAAGTGCCTAAAGTTACTACGTAAATAATATTATATTATGTATAAATGTCAACGACAACTGAATTAGAATCTTCTCTGTAATTTCTATAATTACATTGGTTTAAAAATATGCTGAGGTGTTATTTTCATCGTTTCGTTTCATTCACGATAAAGCCACATTTTCGTTAAAGGTGTCGAAACAAATGTTCATGGAAATGTGTTTTATTTATTTATTTTGAATTGTTTGTCAAGATATCTAAATGATGAAATGGTTTTGAATTTGATTTGAAATTCGAAATCCATACTTGTGAAAACTATACATAAATACATATTGTTGTGTATTACAAAGTCATTAAGTAATTAATGGTAATTTCCTCAACAGGAGGGAATCGATAAAGCAATTAGACAATGGCCCAATATAAGTATTATTAGGTAGTACTGGTATATACTCACACTTCAAACTATAAGAGTTAAGCAAGTCTCAATGAAATGGTATCTTGTTTTATTAATAGCTGTTATTCTCGCGCCCACCCTCATAGAAATTGTTTCTTAAAAAATATTTATATGAAAACACAGATTTACGATTTCGTTGCCTCATATACCACCATTATGTTTATATCCGGACAACAGTGCCGTCGTAAAAGTGTTTTACGATACTGTAAATACATTGTTCTAGTAAAGAATATCTCGATATTTGCTTAGTAACCTCATTTAAATAAGGGTATCAAGATAAACAGGATTTTATTACTTGTTTTAAAAAGTATATTGATTGGAGAAATCTAATCGTCTAATTGTCGATAGTTTAAATGTAAGCAAAAGTTATTAAACAATCAATTATTTTTCGGAGAGTAAGCACAAGTTACAGGAATTGATTCTCCCATTGTCTGCCATCTGTCAAACGACCCGATGGCGGTACGGCGAAAATATTTTTCCTGCGTTGTGAACATCTTGCTGGTACGGACGATGATAAAAAGTCTGACATTCAGGTCGGCCAATTATCCCTCTACATATCCACTGTGAAACACCTCAACCAATTACGCTCCAGGCCCTCTTAATTTTGCGTAAAAACATGTATCATGCAGTCAGACTAATGTGTCGAAGCCAAATAAATTACAAAACGACTCATTGAAAACAAAATCATTGAAAAATAGTATCAATAAACAATAGTATTTACTAAAATTCAAAGATATTTCTCCAACAATTGTCGAGCATTCTTCAAGTAATCGTTTCCAAGAATTCCTCGCGATTTACGACAAGAAGTTAATAGAAACAATAATTTACGCTTTTGCAAAGATTACAGGGCTGCTCTAGCCATGCGGCTACATAAAAACCGCCCAAGCTAATTGGAATACTGATATTTTCTAAAATGTGCTGATTAAAATAGCTTTTGTTACAGATAATAAAACACATTATTCTGTTCACGACTAAAGTACTGCATTTTCGCTGGTATTTTTATAAATGGGTATTAATTTTTCCTGGTGTTTTTATGCTATCCAAACAATTTGGTCCATTTAAATAAAATCAGTTGTTTTTTATTGCCTTTCACTCCTAGATATCTACAAGAAAACAATTAAAATATTTAAACATTTCTAATGGTAATATAGTTGTGAATATATCATCAATCGCATAGAGAGGTAGAAAATATATGTTATAGAGTTATCAACCTCTTAAGTAATGGGTCAATTATCATACAAATTATCTGACAGCATTATCAAACACTAGTCGTCGATGACAGAGTCATTTACAAACAATTAAGGACTTTATGGCAACAAATCGTGAAGTTGCAATTCGATTATAGAATCTAATCGAGTGTAAAGAATAGCCTGAGTAAGGTTCATTATCTCTTTAGCTTAGTCTCGTTCAACGCAAAACTTTATAACCCTGAACTGAGAGATTTACTGTAATGAAATCGTATAGGATAGCGTTTTCCTGTGCGTGAGTAATAGCTGACTGTACGAATCGGTAAATAGTTTGGTTTGGCGTAATAAATACCTCGGTTTGAGTCGTAAACTCGGTGTACCTTAATGGCACAGTTGGCCGCAAGGTATTCTGTCAAAACAGCGCACGCACCGTTCGTCTTTATGTCGGTGGTATATTGACGTGCAGGTATGCAGTTATTGGATCAACTGTCCCGGCGAAATTACGAACTAAATTTTGAATCCCGTTATTTCTCTTAATGATACTTTCCATTTACAGTTTGAACCATAATAATACACGTTGAGACTTTAATTTCCTGTAATCGAAGTCAGTTTTTGGCAGTTGGCTAAATCTGCCTTGTAATCTTGCGCATGTTTTTCTTTGAAGTTCGACAACATAGGTACAAAAAGATGTATGAGAATATTTAGTGAACTAAATAGATTATTAGATTCGATATTCTCAATATAATTAATTAAATGACGTCAAAAAAATCAACAAACCCTTTGCAACAAACTTAGACCTTAACAGTGGTTGGCTTATTGCAAAGATTATTTTGACAGGTATCCTTTTCACAGCTTACATTTGGCTGGGCCACAGTTCACCACGTTGCTCAAATTGACATTGGGAGATTTCACACATCTTTAAGTGTAAATATTTATAATAAAATTTCATTACAGTTGACAGAAATGCCATATTGTAAATTTAAAACTCACGTCAAAGGCATAAGTGATTTTAATTTCTGATACTTAAAAAAAAAAGTGCGTGCAGAACTTTTACCCTGACATATACGAAACGGTACCGACGTTTGAATCATTACGCTATCACTGTATGTTCGATAGGAAAAAATATTATAAATAGAAATTATTCTTATTATTATAATTATCATTATTTGTGACCGTCAGAAATTATAGTTTGCTGAATTCAAAAATAGTAGACTGTGTTCTATAAATATCTAAGATAGAGAAATGATCCTGATATAAGATATTTTTCACATTTAATCACGCATTTGTAAGATTTAAGTCATGTTGTAACACTTGCACCTACGTATCTTTTGAAATTAAAACTAACGCATGTGAGTAATATAAAAAAAAATATATATATTCTGTATCTTTTCGTGGCGTTATTAAGGGGTATAGGAATCAAATCAGTGACATTCATGTTACATGTGAAGTCGATATAAATTTGTTTATTCATTGTTCTTTTACCTGATTTAGGGGTTTCGAGCAGGGGACATTGTGGGTCAAATGTGCTTGCGTGCAAGACCTGTTTTTGTATTGTGACTAAACCAAGTTGTAAGGAATTAAATATTGTTTGTCATTACGTAACGTACGTGTGCAGAAGGTAAGTTTTTATAAATAGATATATGACCTGTTGTCAGTTCACTGAAATATGTAGCACAAATTATGAAGTCACGGTATTTATTGTTATAATCATTGCCTAAGGGAAACGGCCTTTTTGAAGACGCAATATTTTATTGGTATAAATTGAGATTCCTGAAGTAGCAGAGGCTGTGTTATGGTGGAATTCCGCAACATGTCTGATGAAAAATCCTCCTTGCGTCTAAAATATTAATTAAGTTAGATTTATGTTCATTTATGTCAACGCGAAATTATATCCAGTTCTGTGAAAAGACTGAGTTTTATTTATGACACATAATACTACCATATAACCTGTAACAACGCACTATTTTGTAAATAGATTATAAAGATCTCATACTTAACAATTTCCCGTCGTCTGCCGGCTGAATGATCTGGTGAACTTTCGCTATAAGACTTTAATTACGTTAATTAATTTTATCAAGTCGTGACTGCTCATGCAGTTCGAAAACGAGGTATTATAAATAACAGAACTGTTAAGAAGAATCGTAATGGATATTCGACAGAAGTGTGTGCAGTTTCGATTATAAACAGAATGAAATCTACAGTGTTATTCAGGTTATTGTATATCACAAGTATCACTTTGTGCACTATTAAATATCCTTTTTATGAATTTAAAACATGAGGAATCTATACGCCGATCTTTATTTAATATGTGAGCACATTGATATTATAAAGATTAGTCGATCGATTTGCGAAAAAAGGATCGTATTGGAATATTTTTGTTATTATATAATATACATTTATTCTTAATATATTATACATATATTTATTTAACTTTAAGAAATATCTTTTAGGGTACATCAAACTTTTAACATCGTCTACAAAGTTTCGTATAATATGCGGTAATTAGTTAAAGCTAATTAATTTATTCTACGAACTATAAACTGCCGAGTTCTGAGCGCTACAATACTTATGTGCCTTATAATATTACTAAGCTAGTTCAATGTATATAAATAGATAATACACATTATATTTATTATTATCAGAGTAGATTATGTTACATATTTTTCTTAGGTCGTTATCATCGTAGTGTTTAGCCTCTAATTGGATATCTAGCAATAGAGTAAACAACATATTAAGTTCGTTATTGGTAACATAATCTTCATTTCAGTTAACAAAATATAACTTAGTTTTATTAACCGACTTTAAAAAGGAGGGTCTGAATTCGTTTATATTCTTATTTACGTTTGTTACCTAAGAACTCCCATCATGTATTAACCATTAAAATTTGGAAAATTCCTTTTTGTCTGAGAGGGTATACTTCAAGTTTGGTCCCACTTAAATTTGAAAAATAAGATACTTCTAACCATAGAGATGAAACCAAGAATTTACCTTCTTCAAATTCAAGTTTTTTGGTTTATATATTAACTTGTATAAAACTTATTATCCTGTATACGCATCTATATATCTAAGTGTATACATTACCACAGTAAAGTTACGGTACAATATATCCTAGCGGAATACTGAAATAGTTGAGCATTGTTTTGCTTTGAACTATGTCAGTAACATAACAGCAAGGTATTGTTCTACACAATGGAATACCTGTTTATTATATAATTATCTATGTTTAACAGACAATTTATAACTGAAAGTATAATAAAAGTTATAAAGTAAATGGTAGTCTTATCATCAGGAAGGTAATTATTATTAATAGGTTCATTATGCTTTGTTTCCCGCAAATTTTGGTGTGCAATGAGCGGAAATTTTTTTTTAACTACTCATTTTTAAGTCTCGCTATCTGTGTGAACCATGTAGATGGTACGTATAGTCTATATAGGTGGTTTTATAACCTCACTGGGGCTATGTGGGTTGCTTGTTGAGTAAAATATATATTTATGTATTTATATATTTATTACTTCTGAACCATTGCTAACTGATATGATAGTACAAAGGCAATGCTATTGCTAAAATCATTCTCTGCCAGCCAACCTTCTGGTTACACAAAAAAGCAGCGGAGGCGGTATAAAAGTAAAATTATAATTAAATAAATATACATGGAGAAATATACGATAAAAACTTATGGAATAAATATTCGTATAATTATATCAATACTCGTACATACAAATGGGATACGTAATGAATATGAATCCGTTTAGATAAAGGTGTTCGCGAAGTATTTTCTTAAAGTTTAATTTAAAACATGGTTTTATTAAGTTGTCAGGCAGGTGTTTATGATACATGTTACTGGATGTAACACACACAGTTCTTAAACTTAGAGATTTCACATCAGGATTGAGTAAGGAATTAACTGATTAGACATTCATTGGCAAATTAATTGTCATTATAGGAATCACTGAGTTCGTTGATAGATCATACTGTAACGTAGATGACTATGTCCTATGAAATCTACATTATAAATTTGTAATTGATCTATATGCATATCAAATATCCGTAACCAAATTTCTCCGAAACAATCGGATAATTCGAACTTATTTCATATCCGTAACTGTAACCGTATCCATATCCGGATCCGAAATTTTATATCCATAACATCCCTACTTGACATACATGTACTTTATTTGTGAGTAAATAATGTAAGGTATGAGAATGTAGGATACTTTTGATACTGGGTATATTAATAAGTATTAATGATATTATGATTTCTAAAGAGAAAGGAGGCCGAGTTATTACTATGATAAAATCAAGTTCAAGTTCGAATCCAACTTTTGTGTGATAGGATTTTGTACTTTTTTTAAATTTATTTATAAGATTCAATTAAAATTGGGTTAAAACGAACAAGCAGAGAAATAAACATACGAATGATCTAACGAAGGTTGGTATTTTTCTTCGGATGCACGGAACCCTAAATATAACAATAAAATATTATATATTACAAAATAAAAATAAATACGCAACAATTTTCGTTAACCAATGGTCTTGTGTTTTACCACAAAAATATACTTGAAACATGCAGAGATATGACAAATAAAACAGAAAGAGGAGAACATTCAGTTCTTCTCAGTTGGACTGGTTTAATAAAACGCGACTGCATAACTAATTTGGGTAACAGGAGAGCCGGACCGAGTGAACAAACAGCGCTTTGAGCCGTGACTCATTCAGCTCAAACAGGTCTGCAGGTGAAACCAAACAAGAGAACAGCTTTAATGAACATACCGTGAATTAAGGAATTACTTAAACTTGTATGCATTGAAACTTAACATACTACGTTAAATACCTTTAAGTGCCGTACCGGCGCGTTAGAAATATTGTATTGTAGTCTTAAAATCAATGTTTGATTAAATAAGTAACAAATTAGATAGATGACAGATTTAGTAGTGTGCGTCTGAAATAGCACCACTATAATTTGGGGTAGAAGAGATCGTTTAGATCAAGCTTGCTTTCTTGCACCTGGTGCACTTTGTTAACCAACGAACGAAGCAGTGGTACTGAGAAATTCTATTTACGATCGTTGGAAACTGTATTTCAATCTTGATTCTAATGGCACTCGTGCATGACAGCAAGATTTCATTCTGCTTTGTTGACTATTTATTCTTCCTGAGCTCCGAAAAGCTTTAATATTGATTATTATAACAATGATTGTCCGTTGATTCAGTCAATGAAAATAGTCCGCACTATTTTATTACTTTACTACTGGGAGAAGTATACATAATCTTAGCTAGTCAGCATGATGTTTGGAAAATTGATTCATATTCGAAAACTAGTTTGAAATGTTTTCTAATTTGATTTTCAAACCAGCAAGTTTAAAGTGTTATATAACTTATTCCGCGCACAAAACTTCAACACAATACTGGATGCTTAATTAATTGAGGGGGGTTTAGCGATATGCTGACGACCGGACTTTCTAGTGCGCTGTGTCAATACTGTGAATAATTTTCTACACTCTCTGCTGAGTTCTATTATGTGCCACACTTTGTGTTAGACATTTGATTGTCTTCGTAATACGAATTTCAATTCGTCTGACCGAGTCTTCAGGAGTAGAATTACTTTTAGTATTTATTTAAGATAAGACAGTGCTTCCCCTTTTTTATATTAAAGCCCAAAAAATGAGCAGACAGGTCACCTGATGGCAAATGGTCACAACTGCCTGCGGATGCCCGTAACACCGAAGATATCTCTCACATACTGCTTGCCAAGATGAAAGCGTAGACGATTTTTAGCGGAGTGATGATCTTTTATTTCAACAGCCGTAAGAGAGCGATTTCTAAAAATTGTTGACACCATACAGCGATCCTTCCGCGATTTGTTGACGAAATAAAATGTACCATAAAAATTATATTACGAGGGCAGTAAGTATAATTTCGACTGCATGGCTGCAGTTATTATTACAAAATAAATACGCTTCTAATGCACAGAACTAGATAAACCTATATTTACAAATAGAAAAAGTAGTGCTATTTCGAAATGTTAGCCGTAAGGTTCTAAAACGATGCGAGTGCGACTACTCGTTCTTTACATAGATGACACTTGGAGTAGATTTTAATGTAAAAAAAGTTTTTTTTTTACATGTTATGTTTCGCTATATACAGTGTTCATTCAAGCACTGACCATATTTATTGGGTCATGTCTATAGCCATGGCGATCTTTTGTTTTTTTAAGCTACTTATAACTACATATCGATATAAATTCAATTTGCAAATGATCGCATCGTTATAAAAGTCAGTAATGCAAAATGCGATAGTTAAAACTCCCCTCGTGCATGTAAATCCTGACGATAAAACTTTTAGTTTTGACAATAAATTCAATTGGTCCGGCGATAAATTCTCAACGCATATATGCCCAGGTCACTCTTTCGTGCGATGTCGTAAAGTTTTATTGTGTAACTCCGGCCATGAAGATATCCGGCATTGCATGTTTTAGGTTATTCCCGAAAATTAAGAGTTACATAATAAACTTCAGTATATATGTACTGCCGAAGCAAGTACAATACAAATATTCCTATTGGCTTTACCTCAATAGTGTACTCCTGCAAGGACCTGGTACGAGTAGATTAATACTGTAAAAGCCAATACTACTGTTGAAAAATCATATATCCCCTTAAGTTTCAGCCATTAAGGCTTATACCAGACTACAACAATTACTAGCAGGTCTCGCTTTGGAAGATTCCTCGGAAATAGAACCATTTCCCGAGATACGAAGTAGGTATCCCAGATTTTGGTGCATGATATAAGTTACAAACATGAATAATTATCTAAATCTGTTCAGTGATTTAAGTGTAATACATACTCATACATTGACTCAATATATCAATGCCCACACTAAAATGATAACAAAAACATTTGAAGACAGGCTAGGCCCCGTGATAGTTTTATTATTTGCATGGAATCTTAAGATAAAGTAATAATTAATTTCTGATAGAAGACCGCGCGACGACATCACACATTTTTTGCAATTCATTATATTTCTTTCCATTTTGCTACATCCAATTTTATGTCTAATCTCAACAAAACTTTGTTTTTTTGTTTATAATTAGTGTTGTACAATTCCAAATAAATTGTATTAGTGTTATATATAAGGATATTTACAAAAGCGAATTACAAGTTTCGTTTTGCTATTTAAATAATCGACGTTTAATCGATACATCCCAACATCAGGCTTCGGTTGGTACAAAAATATCTGATGGACATAAAATAGCGATTTGTGTTAATGAAGATATATAAATAAAAAATAACGCAAAAAGTTCATTGGGTGTGTACGTACACATTAAACTTTTGGCAATGTATAATATACAAATACAGTAAATCAGTACGTAATGTTATTGTATTGTATAGTAATGCCAGTGTAAAATATTCGGTTTGCTAACGAGACATAAATATGACATATTTATATATTATAGAATATATTTTTACACATTCCGTATGCCTGACTACTTATGATGCGGGAATCTTTAATAAGAGAGTCAATAGGCTTTTATAACTTAGTGTGATGACTTCATCAGCATTTAACATAAGAGGTCTTCAATCGTTAAGTAACATCGGAAGCAATCAGCAGTTGAACAGTTGACTGCAAGCGGAAGTCATTCATAAATAAGCACTTCTATATTTCTAAGCTAATAAATTATCAGCGCCAGAATAAGAAGTCGCTAAGATTTGTCAGCGCTGTGACAAGTTTCAATATCGTGGTTAGACACTAATTTTTCTTCTAATCCTCACTGGAGCAATGTGGTAGTAGTATACTCCCTAAAACTATTTCAGAGAGGCTTTCCTATACTGGGCAGCTGATGGCAAGGGAAAGGAAATAATTATTGAATAAACTTCCCGTCCAATAAATGCCTTCACAACAACATGAATAGATTTTCAGATGATATGATACTCGTCCATAAAACACTTGGAAAACCCTCATCACATTCCACTCCTATACTCATCTCGGACGTGATCCAATTAAAC
>DWPT01002623.1:0-15851 GCA_018251895.1 Agathymus mariae mariae | reverse complement strand
TTACAATTTTAACAAGCTAAATTTAGGTCTGTGGGTTGAGTTATTTCCCCCCTCAACGCTCTTTCTCTCCAATATTTCAATTGAAAACATGTCAAATATTTCATTGTTGATATTAGATAGTGGTTATTGGTGAAATTTATATTGATTGGCCTTTTTACTTGCGCCAGTATATTAAAGAGATTAATTATACATGCTGATTAATATTATACATGCTAATTTAGATGCCACATGGTTGCTATTTTAAAACTATGTTTGCCGGAGCGTAATCAAGTCAGTTTTTAACGTTATTAGTAAAATGTATATCATTCAATAATTCAACTATTACTTTTAGTTTTATTGTATACCATTTTAAATAGTATTTTATGGTTTTAAGTGATTTTTTATTCAAATTTTTTAATATACGTAATTCTGTATTATAATGCATAATTATTGTCCTATGGGTGTTTACCTGAAATAAAGACTTATTATTATTATTAAAATGGTTTTATTATTAGATATGACCAAGTTTAACATTTTTTTTTATTTGAATTTCATTTGCAGACACATTAGTTTAAACACTATCTATGAAAAAAACAAAACACCAAATGTTGCCAATTTGACTAAAATAATTTTAATACCTACCAATTAATAAAAAATGAAGTAATTTATTTAAAAGGAAAACAAATATTTATTACTGGAATTAAATTATTTTTAAGCTTATTTTCGTAGTAGCACTGTCAGAAGCTATAGGTAATTAGGATGGATTCGTTAATGGCCACACTACCTACCCAGCCACCGATGTTGCTCTAATAACGTACGTGTAGGTGAGTTTTGTGAAAATATGAAGCAATTTTAAGATTCCATATATTCGATAAAAAAACCCACATCAGTCGAGTCAGAATTTGAGAACACAGTGATTATTGTGTATCAATCTTTCTTTATATATCAAAATTTTAGATTATATATGTTGTTTTGAATCTAAATTGCCTAATGGAGGCACAAATTATACAGTAAAACCAATTTGAAAATCACAAGCACCTATTAACATTTCTGCGGGAAAACAAAATTATTTACGGATAACTTGTAGCAAGTTTAATTGAGTACGATTCAGACTCGACCAATTTTTTTTGACCTAAGTGGATTGCAAAGTTAACTGTACATATGTATATTAATTAAACATCAATATACTCCTAAGTGTAATGGATTTTAAAACATTTTACTGGAAGTATGAACGGGTGTAGATATTTTATTCCTAAACTTAAAAGCTATTGTATAATAAAAGATAAAATTGCAAGCCCGTTCTGACTGGTTAATACCAGTCCCCGGGCTACGTCTGCGGAGAAATACCGAAACGAATGCAAATAGTATTTTAAGAGGCAATACCCTTTTGATGGTAGCTTTGGTACGCCATCAATCGACTCGATGAATAGTCAAAATATTTTTACATATGAGTAAACGAATTTAAAATTTGAAACCTTTATAAAACGTAAAAAGTTATACAATTGTAAAATAAATGTTTAAAATATTCGACAAATAAACCAATGAACTTTTAATCCAATATAGTTTAAAAATATAATGTTGAAAATTACAACGCAAGTGATACGAATTTTTCCAACAAATTTCGAACTGCCCGTGTGATAATTCTGGCTTGCGTTTATACCCAAATCATATAAAGAAAAATAACAAGAACGCTGTAGTTCTACGTAATACGATGACAAAAAACAATAACATCACTTTCCACACTAATATCT
This sequence comes from Agathymus mariae mariae, assembly GCA_018251895.1. Taxonomy (NCBI): domain Eukaryota; kingdom Metazoa; phylum Arthropoda; class Insecta; order Lepidoptera; family Hesperiidae; genus Agathymus; species Agathymus mariae. The sequence continues at coordinate 14,121 of DWPT01002623.1, read as the reverse complement.
TCTAACCAGAGACACAGACTGATATATAAATTCGACAACATCAATACTAAATGTAATAACGAGCAAAGTCTTTATTATCGATGGCCGATAACCATTAGAAATGAAAATTACCTGATAGAGATCGCAATCTCGACTACGTCTCTACATCAGACTAAAGGAGCAAAGATACTGATGACATCAAGAGGATTCGAAAACTCACGGAATTCGAAGAACTCAACATAATAAAGCGCTTAGAATAACGTGCTACCTACCTTTCTTTAGACCAAATCAACCTCCCCTATTCAAAGCCGAAATTACTGTCTGCCTAGAAGCCAATCTTGAAATGTTTTAACTAAACATTCGACTTTGTCGATGTGCAATGATCACTTACCGTCGCGTGACCTGGATAACTACTATTGCCATATGTCTCCTTTCTCCGTCTCTACTGTACTTTTCCCCCTCTCTCTCTCAGAAAAAATATACTTATATTTGTTTTCATCAAATACTTACTTGCTTGATATAATATTTATGCACATATTTGTGTAAACCCGCATGTTTTACTGTAGAATAAATAGTGGTTAGATCAGTTGAAGCTGAATTCCTGATATAATTAACCAATAGGTTATATCACGTATTAGCAAGTACTACATAAATATAACTGGTGTTCAACTGCTATTACTCTATTATTATTATTAACTTAAGCATTCAGTATTTATATTACAAAGGAAAGGATGCAAACATCTATTATTCTAGGAAAGTTCTTATATTAAGTTGCAACTTACTACTACAAAATATGACGAAATAAGACTACATTCAGCCTGTGCTATGGAATGGTTTAGAATTACGGTTGCTGGTTTTCAGTGCAATTCCCTTTTATCCGAGTAGTTCTCATTTTTCGGCATCTATCGGCATTATTTTAACCACCGTAGAGGGTAATTCCTGCCTAGAGTACATCAATTACTACGTATGGATAAGTCGAATAGATGTAGCTGATTATTTATACGAAATAATTAACACTTGGAATACATTAGGAATATCATGATATTAAACAACATTTAAAGAACTGGGAAGGCTGCGGTTTACAATATAACTTTAAAAACTTCGGATTAAAATAATAAGAGTGCGTCAATTAAAAAAGACGGTAAGTTTTAGTCCCAGTCACTTAGAATTATTTCATACTTAATTACCGATAACTATGCCACATTAAGTGGCGTTGTAACCAAGTAATGAAGCATTACGGCGGGAACATTTTGTCTGCTCCTCCTTTCATCAGAGCTCTCGTATAGGTTGTTCAGTGTTGTATAATAATAATTAACGCCTTGAAAAATTATATGTTGCAATTTTAAATATACACAAGAAAGTAAACATTATAAAAAATTATAAAAATATATTAAGTTTAAATGAAAATTATCAACTTATCGTACTTACCAGAATTTTTGTCTCGCACTACTAAATGCTTTTAAAATGCAAAACCATAGAAGAATCACAGATCGTGTGCGCTCGTTGTTTATGGAAATGGAAATGGAATTTTCCACAACATATTTTTTGTAAGTGACATGCGCACAACCGCCTGGGCTACCTCAACTTGTGGGGCAACTGTAAAACCAGCGTCACTGTCGCGTCACACCGGCCGCAGCACACGCCGAGTGCTGATGCTGCAACACACTGTTATTAAATTATAAAAAGTATTACTATTTTTTCACCTTATTTCTGTATTTCTTTATGCTCTGTTTTCATATCCCTATTTAAGATTGTTTATGAGTGTTGTACAAGATGTGAATAAATTAATTTTCTTGCTTTATTACTAACCGTAGATGGTAAAGCGCATTAACTTAGAAAAAGCCTATATTCACTCTTCCTTTAAAGTCACACTGTAATGAGATGGAAATACCGATGCGGGTAGATACCATTTCAATACTAAGCGTTGCGCACTATTAATGACGAAGCAAAACGCTTCATCCGTACCGGATACCGTTATACCGACCGGAGTACCGAAACTACTCCTAACCACTGAAGGTGAGTGATATATTAAAAAAGGCCACAACCTGAAAAGTCAGACTAAAAATCAACTAGCTCCTTCTGACGGGAACAGACATGCCTGCGTTGTTGAGACGGCGAATCTTACGAGAATGTTATTTTCCTATTCGAAGAATGCCTAAAATGAGATTTACACGCTCAGCCATAGCCTCTCTGCATTATATTTCCACCTTACTGGTCCGAGAGTTTGACAGGCACCTCTTCACAACTTTGTTGTCTTTTGCGAACCCATAGACACCAATTAGACAGACAGGGCAGACCGTTGATATTCATCAGCTTTCGGACGGTCCCCTACGGAACTCTAGCGTTAGTTGTCATTGGTTGGGACAATTTCACCAAAACTAGTAAAAGGTGCCCGACTTATCAGATTAGATGTACCTATAACAAATGTATAACGCATTGTTGAATATATTCTTGAAATATTACATAAAAAATCAATTATTACTTATAAAACAAAACAAAAAAAATATACTGAAAACATTTCCACTATTCAATAATTCTACCACATTTTATTTTACTGCTTTGTTGAATTTATCTTCTTGCACAGAATTTCAACAATACTTACGTAGAATAAAAGAAAGTCTTTGTTTATCTGAAAGGCTTAAGAGTATGGGGTAAGCATGAAAAAACCATTAAGCGTCTGATAATAATGAGTATTAATTGTTTAGCTGCAGTTTGATACTATTTAGGATCGTAAGTATTGTGATTTCTGAAACGGGATGTAACTAATAGAGGATAAAGTGTATTAAAGACTTGTGATTCGAATATAAATTCTGTTATAAAGTTCAGTTAAAAAGTTGTCAGAAGTTCGCAGGTAGCTCGGCTCGATATAAAGTCGTCGTTCACTCGGCGCTGTGAACATCGAACATGTTTCGAATCGTCTAACATAAGCTATAAAATGTTTAAGTTAAAAGTTTTGTATAAAATGTAAACTATAAACATGTTAAAGCTAGTTATGGATAGGTTAAATTCATGCAGTACCGTAGTATGCTTAGACACAATATATCTGAAATTAATTTTCAGTAAAATAATTTCAGCGAAAATACAAAGAACACAAACAAAAACGAAGATTAGCCAAGTCATTGGTCATAATAAAATATTATTGATTGACCATAAAATATGTAAATTTTTGAAGTGCACTACTGTGATCTATAGATGTAATTAGATCTTATATATAATTCGCAGAGCAACAGTTAGAACATAATGTATGGATGTATACAAATTTATATTTACATAACAGCTAAAAATATACTATCAAATAAAATAAAACCGTATTATTCAGATTTGAGTCTATAATACTAGACAAATGGAACATATTTTCCCTTTCTTCTACGATTCTGAACTTTACTATTCAATTCACATTATACGAAATATTACCGTTGTTTCATTTCCATATTCGTGTATATTATTACAAGTACAGGGAATTGTCACAAACGTGAAAAGAATTTTGATATTTAAGCAGGTAAGTGATACAATAGTATGTAGATCACGACGAGTGTTACGTGACTTAATACAGATCAGAGCAATCAATTTTGGCTTCTGGCCATGAGCGGCCCATTGTAAGATATGGGCTTCTTTTCTTGATTGAAAAGGCTTAAAGCATCGGTATTGGAGACAAGATTAGTGACATGACTTAACTTTCGAAACAGAAAAATTTATATCTTTTTTTTTTTAATCCAACTCGAATCTGAAAGCATGGCGAAGTGCTAACACATTTTTTTTGGATAAAAATTTGCCATCATCGATCACACTAAACTATATCAACGCCGCGAATTGATGTTCTGAATGGCAGATTGACAACGCCGCATTGCTATGTTAGTTAATGCGACATAACACATTTGACATCTCTAATTAGTCTGTGCATGCGCTCGCTCATATGAAACCGTGCAGGCTGTTTTACACATTTGACGCTAACCCACTCCGAATTTATCTCTATCATTTACTAGAACTTCAACAACAAAAATGTCAAATTCAAGCCACCAAATTTATTAAATACGTGCAGGAGAAAATACGTAATTAAACTGGGTTGTCCAAAGCGCCTTTACCTTTAACATTCAATTCATTTAGTGTTAGCCGACATATTATAATATATAATATATTGGTTATATGAAAAGAAAAAAATTGTCTTCGCTTTCTTATACAGTCAATAATTATTAGTTTATCTATGTTAGTATTTTAAATATTTCAGTTCCCAGCCACTTATTTATAAGTTAGTTCTCACAGTTAATTTTCGTTTAATAATTGATTAAGCAATGTGATATTTTATAAATTGCAAAATTTGGACTCTTGTTAAAAACAGATGTCATTATAAATTATCAAAATTTGATGGCAGGTAATACCGGAAGTTCAATATTAAGCTAAATAAGTAATATTCATTTTGATGATTTATCAGTAACTTATCTTTTATATTCATAGTTATTTAAAAAAAAAACATTATTGTTACACGTAAATTAACTTATCTTACGGTTTTATTTAACGATACGTAAGACAAGCTACTTATCCAAATATTCTCCTTCAGTGATGTTGTCAAACTTTGGATCGGATAATTTTTCTAGTCTGTTAGCCGTAGCAGGATTACATTTTAAACCCGGGACCCCAAATTGTTATGTGGCCAAGGGCCCCGGCATAGCCTAAGACGGTCCTGATTATTATTATTGTATTTAATTATTATTACTAAATTTAGTTATTTCTCGTTGTAGGATTAGGATAACTATTACGATTTTAAGTATCGTCCTTAAACTTTCACATATCCTGATAATGAAAACATTTTTTATCATATTAAAAAAAAATACAAATAATTATCATTTAAATCACTTTTTTTAATGAAGGGAAACATCGTGTAATATCTGCGTTTCTGAGAGTTCTCTATAATATATTAAATGATGTGTAAAATCTATAATTCGAATGTAATGTAGTGTCAGTATAGCGGACTATAGGTGTGGCACAAGGCCCGAGGGCCCGAGGAGGGACGATTGCGGATTGTAATAATGTTATAGTGGTCTATCTAAGATACAATACGCGATGCATATGAATGCATTATTAATGATCAGAAATTCCCATAAGCAAATTGTGTGTACTTCCGACGTCGACTGAGTAGTTCTTTCGAACGAGATCACTTAAGTTCAAATCAAACGTAAAACTGAGTTATTACGCAACGAAAACCGCACGCAAGGATTAATTTTGCTCCGAATGGTTTACGCTAGGCTCGACAGCATTGCCATCTGTTGAAGTTAAATATTCATAATAGTGTAATAAATTCATTACTGTAGACAACGATACTAAAGTCAGACAAACTTGCAGCACGATCACGAATATACATACGAGTGTAAGTGATCAGCTATACCTAACATTATCTGTTCATTTACTATTTTTTTCAATTATTTACTATTTTAGATTTTTACCTATATTACCGATTAACGAAAAAGCAACGGAGTTAGACTCCCTTTGTTCTATACACATACAACTTTATAGACTAGATTTATAGCTTAATTGGTATTGTTCCCTTCTGTGTAGTAAAGGGTACAGAGTGCGATTCGCGACGAGGGTAGTCTCGTTTGTAATATATACATATTTTTACTAAGCTATTATTTTGTCGTGTTTTAGTTGTCTATGCTCTGTCTGCTCCAACATTGAAAATCAGGAGGTTTGAGTCAGGGTCAATATGTTTTGTTGACCTAGTATTATCCCCAGTAGTATTTTGCATGGCGAGATAATGTTTCACCGGTTTAATTACCAGTCAAATAGAACTACCCACAAAATGTTTTTGAGTGCCTAGGTCGGACGTTTCTGTGAAACTCAGTGTGTTACGGTAGATAACAATATTTGATATTTAGACAACGGTGGACCCGTCGGACAGCAATCTCCCCTCTATTATGTAATCGATAATATCTGTTATTGCACAAGTTTGCGACTTTATTGATAGAGTTGCCAAAGTAATTTCGATAGACATCAGCGTGTACGATATTGCTCTGTTGATGAAAGGAAATTTATATTGAATATTATGCGAATCTTATCTTGTCAATATTGAAGTGGAGGCTGTTATTTATGTAATACTTAAATATAATATAATATATTTCGAGTCCAACCTGTCTGATAACTGAATGGATTTGGTTAAAATTTTCAGTTCTTTAACCTTCTTTCTTTCTTTAACTTAGATCGCAGACTATTTTAGCGCCCCTCTTCCTTAAGGGGGGTCATGTCCGATGTAGGTTTAGAGACCGCGTGGCCAAAACCAACCGGGTGGTATATAATAATGTAGGCCCCTAGGTTTTACGGGAGTCCCACATCACATGCATTTAAAACCCCCCTCCCGCGCATTTCCGGAGGGTAGCCCTTTTCACCTTGTCGGGGCACAAAAAAAAACTTTTTACACCCTCCATTACGTAAACATATTGGGCTTAAATTTTTAAAAGCATTAAGATTTTATGAACATAACCTTTAGGGACCGTCAGGGTATGATGATGAGCAGTCGATTTTGATACTGATCTCAGTGAATTGAATATGAACTACTATTTGATAAGATATTGGACAACAACGCATGTCATCATAATTGTCACCATCGTTATTATCACTGACACAAAATTTTCCTGACGCTATGCACGAAAATTAAAATAAATTTAATAAAGCTTGCAATGCTAGTTATTGCAATACAAATACGTATGGAGTTAAAAATCTAACCCTAAAAATATAAAGTAATAAAAAATATATGATGTAGTGTAGGTAAGCACGAAGTTTTTGAAATGCCCCAACGAGTGAACATGTAATAATAATAATAATAATAACACGTTTAACAAGACTTTACTAATGATGATTGGGCACTTCAATCCTAATCAGTGAAGTTATTGTTATAACGAAGATTCTTTCACTTTGGATCTAGCTCCTCAGTCTTATTACAAATACATACATGTCACAAGTAGATACTGTTTCGTGATTATTTTTATGAAAGCAAAGCGGTGAGACGTACCTATTTAACATTGAAAATACTACAAATAAAATTATAATACATTTATTAATAAATCAAACATATTATTGACAAACATAATGACTACTTGAAGAAAATTGGTTCGACTTCATAATTACAATAATTTTCTAATACACCTATCAGAAAATTGATGAAACTTAAAATTTACTGAATAGCGCATAACGGAAATAGTTTAGACTAGTAAATTTGATTTGTTCATTTATAATTTTTACTAAGGTTACTGATTTTATATAATTTATAATATTATAATTATATAATTGTAATACTATAATTATACTGAATTATTTCTTTAACTCCTTAATATTACTCTGAATAAAAAGTATTTAGAACGTTAGTAAGTTAGTAAGTTATATAAGCAAACTTGGTTAGACTTTATTACTTCAGATGTTGGCGAAGCGAAAAGAACATCAAACCAAACAGTTTGAACACACAAGCCCACATATTGCAAGACTGACGTCCCTATATTAACTTACCTGGATGGTTGCCAAAATTTCGTAGCTCTGAAATTCAAAAGAAAAAGTTCCATTACTGAACAATAACAGTTATTTATTTCATTGAATAAAATGTTTAAGAACAAGAGAAAGCCGCGGAGAATTTTTTCTGAAAGCGCGAAATCAGGGTCCCTAATCGTCTTGAAGAAAATGGCTTCGGTGCATTTCATCGGTTGCTCTAAAGAATTTTCTCTTTTTAATATGAGCATCGATTCCAATTACAAAAGATCAAAGAATCGCCGCGCGGCCCACTTCGTCTTTGTTCAAACGAAAGATGAATTATTCAGAGAACTGGAAACGTTTCAATTGGCCAGCTAGAAAAAAAGAAACGGTTCGTTGCTTTATTCACTAAATTAAAAAAAAAAACTTTAATGTCAATAACGAAATATTATTTAACAAGATTAACTAAGAGATTTTGATTTTATTCCGAATCATATTGAATTATATTTTTTTATTCCAAAATATTATTCCTATTAAATTTCTACCATTAGATTACACTCACTTTACAATTGTTCAAATTTTCAATCGTTAATAAAATATTTTTTATTCATGCACTGAAGTTCAAATACATTTTTTTATCTTGTAGCGGATAATACAGTTTTTCCTTTTTAAATATTAATTCATAAATTGCGTCAGAAAATCAAGTGCGAAACAAAACTAACTTGTAATACGCTCTTGATTGAGAAAGCAGTTAAGCAGAACTGGAGGTCGATCTGGCAAAGCGTGGATGTACCAAGTCTGGGAATGTCTTGGCGTCCATGTCGGAGATTCTATCAAACATGGCAATCTTTGATTTGTCCGAAATTAACCGAGATGAAATTATGATGGTTCCCAGTCAACTAAAAAAATGAAAAAGCCCTAAGGAAGTATGGGATTACACATGAAGTTTTGAAGGCTGGATGAGATACAGTACCCAAAGAACTTCAACAGCTTTTTGATTTCGATTCTTTAACGGAAGAACTCCACGGGCATAGAACAGAATCATGGTGGTTTAAAAGAAGACAAGACTCTATTGAAATAATTTCGCCCGATTTCGCTTCTGTGCCATGTTTATAAATTGTTTTTGGGGGGTAAACGAACGGTCTTACCTGAACTCTCGACGGATTTTACACTGCGGCAGATACAAGAATTGTACTGAAGAGTACAATCGGCACCTGCGCTTATCGTTTGTAGACTGACCAAACCTTCGAAAATTGCTCCGTTCTTGAGTCTCTGCAGTGCTGTCAAGTCGACTGGCAATACACCGAAGTGATGCGTTATGATCGAAATCGTGCATTAGCGATTTGGAGGACATATTTAAGTTGATATAAGATTGCTGCCTCAAAATAAATGACAAGTACTACGTACTTATTCACCAGAATACGAAAATGCGACATACGACATCTACAACGTAAAGCGACAATAGATGCCGTAGTGGGCAGTGAATGAAAAAGAACAGCCGATGACCAAGCACAGCGGCATTTCTAGGAGTGGACTATGGCTGAATTCAAATTTTAACACCTTCAATTAAATTTAACGCCCCAAACCAACTAATACTGTTTCATATATTATGATTATGTCTATTCTTGCTGTTAAATTTGGCATAAAGTTACATTTGAATTTGAATTTTATATATCTTCGTTTTTGGGTTTGAATGTAAATAGACTAACTTTATGGTTATTTTACAGGGTTCGATGCTAGATATAGATAAGATCCGTCAGTGGCGTCCGCTTCCTGGCGTCGCCTTCCGCCGGGAACTGCGCTCGTTAATTTTATTTTAGAAAAGCCCTTCCTAATTTCTTATTGATTTTCACGAAGTTAACCCTTATGTAATTCAGTTCCAATCACGTAGAACAACAAGTATATACGACAATAATATTTTATCCGTGTTGCGGGTATGCTTTATTATTCTCATACTACTAGGCTTTTAGTCGATCCATAAACCTGGGAAATCCTGAGAAAACAGTGTCTGATGGTGAATTTTTACATAAATTTACCTTGTTTTAGGTACGAGAACGACTCTGTGTATGAAGCAGTATCGGACTCGACTTTAACAGACGTAGCAGTAGTGTTGATACACCAGAATTTAGAACATTATCTCGTGAGTAGGGGGGTTTCAGTGAGTGAAAATCTCACCACTCAAAAACTGGCCGCTGTCCAAAGTTGAAAAATATCTTTAGATTGGACGTTAGTATAAGGGTTTACACCAAAATAGTCAGCATAACACTATGTCGTTTAAAATATTTTTCTTCCTAGGATCTTAAAACATGACGTTTAAGCTTTATTTTACTAAATACTGAAATGCTAAAATATCCAGTGAGTAACCATCACTTGTAACTGTGCTGTAGGTTGATGATTCTCGGGATAAATCGCTTCGCATTCGCCGGTGATAAACAGCGCAAGAAGCGAATACGCGCCATGTACAAATTGCGCGCATAAATTACTCTTCAATAATTTCGCGAACGGTCGACTCTCAGTCACGATTGGACTGCCAGGTGTCGCCGTCATAGCAAACTTGTTTAAAATTCATTACGTTACTCATTTTAAAAACAACATTTTGGTGCTCAATTATTTTATGAGTACTTACATACTTAATGAAATAGCAAATACTGTTGTTCAGTTATCATTTTGTCAATATAATCATATAGAAAATTGCAATGTGTATGCCTATGTGTATGTGTATGCCTTACATACTTTTGCTTCATTATGTCAATCACACATTACCTTAAAAACACTCGCCTTTTGTAGACTACCTTTTAAACTATCTTTCAGATCTATTATATTCAAAATCTACTGAGATAATATTATGTAATTTGCCTTGTATTTAAGAAAATTTAATAAATAAATTAACGCTTTAATAAATATCAACTTTCAGAAATCAAATGCAACTTAACTTTTGGATTCACTCGTTGCCACTGAAGATTTCGGGTATCAGCATCGTAACTCCATGATCAGATCAGCTCAAAAATGTTGAAATAATGTGTTGTAATCCATATTTACTTTACATTTACTTTATTTTAAAATTATATACAATATTTTCAAATCTACCCAACATTTAAAAAAGGCTGAAATCTAATTTCTAGATGAATACGTAGTTACTTGTCTAACAAGTGAAAAAATAAAGATGTAAAAGGACACGTAAAAATGTATTATTACTGGACCTACAAAATAACATATTTCTCTGATATTAGGTGGTCTTCCAGAGCCCAAGAGTGCCTATTTACTATTCAAATCAAGCCCCTTTTTCATCTTCCACGGGTGCAATAAAAATTAAATTATACAGAATTTTATTATCTTCCTCTTTGGGCTCATAACTCAGAAGAAATATTCATGAGGAAACTTTTTAACTAGAGATTTGTAATTGTTCAAAAGTATTTGTGGCCCAAAGCTAATTCAGTGATTGTTTGAAGCAACATAAATTTTAAGTTTAATCGATAAATTTTATTTTCAGAAAATAGGGTTTTTGACTCCCTCTAAGTCAGCGTTAACACTTAATTCGATTCAAAAGTCCAAGGAAAGTCAAGGTTCGATTAACACCCAAACTGCCGAAAATTTTCCAATCAGCCCCTGTAAATTGGAAAACTTTTATATGCGTTCAAACGTCCAGGTATTTCTGTAGCCGGTTGTGAACAGAAAGTTTTTGTACAGTCTCTAAAAAATTATTGAATTTGCGGGTGAATAGAATACTGGTAAAAGTCACAGGCATGTTACTATTTAATGATATTCATTCATATCAATTACTATTTGTTTGGGTAAAAAATACTAAGAAATAGATTGATGGATGAGTTGGAATAATATGGCAACCAAGATGAAAAATGATATGGTTAGGTAGAAGCAAAACTTTATCGATAACATAAAGAGATAATAAACTGAGACAGAAGAGAATATGACTTACTGGAAGCTAGATATAATTTTTAGAACTTGGTCAGAAAAGGGAGGACACCGACAATTTCAGACGAGATGATCCAACCCCATCTTCAAGAGCAGAAACGCATTTATAATAAAAACAACAATGGCCTATCAAAGGACACATAAAAACGTGAAATAATTACGCTATCCTGAACGGATTCGCTTCAGACTTTAAGACGTATTGTATTATAATTTGAACCAAGGCAAAGTTCTGAACAAATGCAATATGATCTGATCAAATTGCACGGGAAAATTAAATAGATACGGTTGCATAAGAATAACCTCGTAATATAACAATGTTGTTATTACGCGCTGCAAATTGGTTTTTGGCTCGATACCGCGCAACCACACGCCGTTCTCGCGGTCATTAACAATTTTGGCAGAGCTACATCAGCCCGTGTCTAACTTATGACTCTATGAGAACAACCCCGCTGAAATGCCTTCCACAAGCTATAAAAAAATAACTGCGCCTACTATCATTAACTACCAATGTTGTGGCCACACAGATGCTATCGAAATATTTAATCTTGTACAGCAAAACGGCATCAGAAATGTCCGCATGAAAATTTACTACATTAATTTGAAAGATGATGAAAAACTTAACATTATACTTACGAGTATGAGCTATTAAATGGAGCACGTACTTATTGAACGTGCACTACAGGTATGCATGAGTATTTACATAATACCACCGCAGATTTGTGTAGATAGTGACTTAATTAAAAAAAATCTCATTCAGATCGAGGTAGATAATCTGGCGAAGCCTTTAACTATTGTGTGGAATGATTCATCAACAATCTTCACCGGAGCACTTTGATTAACTACTGTCCAGGAACAAAATCAGCCAGATATACTCAGTTAATAAGTATTATTGCATTAAATATCATACAAATAGTGGGCTCAAACAGTTCTCAATTTCTTGAGCTGGAGCGTAGAATCTGTTTTATTTGCAAATGAGTGAGTGGAAACTTGCTGTACTTTAAACAATAACTTGTAACGAAGAGGCATCGTCGCTCGACACTCGGCAAAGTTACTGTGATCTTGTAGATGCTATTTTTAATATTCATTAAAATTTGAGTATTATTGCTCAGTTCTCATCAGGTTTGTCTCTAATAGCTGCTAAGTTTTATCATATAAATGCTACTGTATTTGATACAGTCTGAAAATTTTGTAAACAATATTAATAAGTAAACCATTCTTGATTTGCTTCGGAAAGTACCTACATTAAAATTTCCAAAAAATAGTTTCGACTCTTGACGACAAATTTGTCCCGTTACAATTTTATTAGTAGTAAATAAAGATTGTAAGCTTACACCAGGTGTGGCGGTTAGGTTACAACGGAATATACAAATCTGCCAACAATACAGTTTTACGCATATGTCGAATACAATCCCACTGAAACGAAACGCAGCACACGAGCGATACAAAAAAAGAAAGAAAAACAATGCGGACTAAATCGCTTGACGCATAGCATGTCGCTACATTCTGCTTGACCTCTTCAGGGGTAATTTTAGCGCTATATTTCTATGACGTGGAATCTTTAAGTGAATACTTTTCCTGTCATATTTTATAATCTATTCTTAATTCCACACGAACATACTTCTTACTAAAGGTAAATAATTCGTTTAGGGCAGATTATTCGTAATAAGTATAGGCAAAAAAAAGAATGAAATTCAAACATTTTTAATGCAATAAGATACGTACATTCTAATAATCGTATCATCAACGTTTAACGCTCATGCACTTAAGATAATATTCAGTATTACGATTGATATCAATATTTTGTCAATCTGTTTTTTCTGCTGAAAAGCGCATTTATGCATTCCGCTCGTTTTATTGGCTGGTATGTTGGATTCGCGGAATGCCCACTAAAACTCATCTTAGTGTGGTGCCACAAGATTGATTTCAAACACTACTCTGGCAATTCGGTGGTAAATATTTTACTCCCGATATTGTGGATTATCGATAGCCTTAAGCTGGGCACAGTGCATTTGGTTTTGATAAGCGGAGTGAATCAGCAACGAAATAGGACTAACAGTTGCGCTCCACACCCTTCTTAGTTACGTAACAAGCTTAAACCATTTGGTGCGGCACACTCACAAGTTACGACATCAATTACCAAAATCTTGCATCGATACTAATATGACTCCAAGATCATCTTCGTATATAAAGTTAAAGAAATATTTAGCAAAAAATTATGATACTTTTACTAGGAATATCCGGCTCGTGCTTTGTTATATGATATTCACAATTTTCACAAGAGGAAAAGCTAATACGTTGGTACATTTCCGCATCAATTCATTTGCCGCGTTCGGACATCGACATCAGTATAAATACCGTCCCTTTCATAGCTATTCTCTATCCTGAGCCATTCGTATCGCGAGCAATGCATATCGGAATCATTGACTATTCAAATGCTACGTACCGATTAAAAAGCAAGCAAGCCGAGGCTTCCTATTGAAAATACACTGTACTGGGGATGTTACATTAACATACATGTTACAACAAAGTATACGTTTTGTTGTCACAAAATTGTACTTAGCAGATTTTATATAGTTATATTAAGAAACACATTATCCACAAATAGTTTCGCTGCGGTAAATGTACGGAGTTTGGTAATTGGATATCGGCTATAGTTGTAAATAAACAAGTAAATTTAAAATAGTAACCAAGAGTATATCTCTTATAACACAGATACAGTTTTTTTTAAATTTCCTATATACGATATTATTCTTTACAAAATAA
>DWPT01002622.1:0-15853 GCA_018251895.1 Agathymus mariae mariae | reverse complement strand
AGCAGTGGACCTCCAAAGGCTGATGGATGGATGAACCCAAAACAATAGTTGTCAGAAATTTTGTATGTTTGTCTATACGGTTGGTATCGCTAATCTCAGAAACGGCTTGTCTGATTTTATTACGGGTTTTACTAATATATTGCAGTCAACGTCGCTTAATATTTTAAGTTCGTTTCATTTCAATCCGTTCATAAATAAAAAGGTAAAAATTAATATATTCCTAATTTATAGAACGAGAAAACCCCAAATCTAAAACAATGCATGTGCTATGTCTAAGCGGAAGGTAGTTTTTCTGAAGCGAAGCGAGGGCGATTTACTTAAGGCGGTTTTAAGTTAAATAATTATATTTTAATAGGAAAAATATATCAAGGTTGTTAGTCGGATACTAAAAGCAGTGGAATAAGTAAAGACTACGCATAGTCTTCGGTTGATATTATGGAAGTGAAATATAATGAAGTGAATTACTATTACCGCATATAAAACGATAACACCTAATTGTAATAATTGCTGACGTATCGTACGACGACGACGTATGACGTAACGTATGACGTACGTTTGGTTATCGCGGTGATGGCAATAGTGATAACGGTTCTGATGATGACTTAGGCGATAATGATGACAAAATAAATTTTGATCGAGACGATGAAATATAACGTGTAATAAAAAAGTTAGATGACGTCAGCGCTAGGTGGCGAAGGGGAAGCGGTAGCAGTTGTGGATCGGTCAAATGTATCGGTAGTGATGATGATAACAAATCTATCTCCATTATCAAAAAAAATTTCAAATTATTATGACAATGAACATAATTACGTAAAAAAAATAATTAAAACAACTAGCACATAACGAGCGTGCAAATAAACAAATGTTCAGCAGTATTGAAAGCTGTCTTAGTACCAACGTAATAGGTTAGATTTATCGCTTACTTAGTGAGTTTACAAAAACTACTCGTCTCCGGGCTCGTCCGCACACAATAATATTGGTCGTCTCGTCATCTTTCATCACCACCGCACACGCGGGTGTCCCATCGATACCTGAATTTAAACGATCATTAGTCATTCAAAACAACTCGAAACTAAACTGAAGTTTTTCTTGATACAACTGTAACTATCTTTAGAACCCAATAGTTTTGAAAACTCCTGAAGGAGGCAAGTCCTGTACGACTCAATTATTAGTTAGTTACAAGCACTGTACGTACTCGCATGTATATTTATTATTGGTTTTATAGAAAGGAAAATGGTTATAGTATTTTGAAATCCAGCCACTCACTTCGGTGCGGTAATCGAGTAGGAACACGACATCAAACTTTAGAAGTTCCAAGTATCTAGCTTTAGGGAAAAAAATATTGTGAGGTCGATTCTTTGTTCTTCGTAATGTGCCCGAAGGTGAATTAAATTTGAACGTCCTCTGCTTCACTGTTTGTACACTGAACACACTTATGACCTAAATTTTTCTCTTTGTTGTTATTAGCATGATGATAATATATGGGGATTTTTTTATGTAAAATAGCAGACAAACCAACAGACGCGGCATACGGTGATAAGTAGTCACCGTTCCTGGGCGCCTGTATCACTAAAGGTATCACCTCTCAAGCACAAAATTTCACAAAATAATTCGACGGCTGATTCCAGAAGGAGCGCAGAAGCAGTCAGGAGGTTAAGAAGTCTATCGCCGTCGGGATTTAAATAGGTTTTGTAGAACGTTCAACAGGCTCGGCTTGGATTTGGGGATGGATGGAGCCCCTGTGTGCTCATTACTACCAAGTATTAACGAGCCCGAGTCCGGCGAGCATCTTTAGCTTTTCAAATTGTGTGCGTACTACAAACTAATTATCACTCGTTTAAGTTTAAGAAAACATTCCTGAGAGTTCTTCGTAATGTTCTTAAACAGCCTTATCTCCTCTCGTTATGTAAGGAAACCCGCGCCCACCAGTGGGAAAATTGACAATCGTAATAATGATAAAATGATGAATATTATGAGGTACAAAGGTTGGAGAATAAATTACAGAACTGTGAAGGAGGTGATTCGAAATTCAACTTCTGTTAGTTGCCTGGATATTTTTTCTAGCATTTAAAGGTAAGAATAGTAAAAGTAAAAATGAAAATTGGAAACAAATTTCTTCGAGCTGGTCTGATGATGGAGACGGAATGTAGCTATAGAAATTGTAAACTTACAGGTGAAAACCATGTATATAAAGGTAATTTTGTGTGTTCCCTGGAGACTCATGGTGAAGCGGAAAATTGATTGTAGAAACTTTTATAAGGCACATAATAAACATATCGTGTTTGGGCACTCTTGACTCGCTTCGATGGGTATTCCTATCGGAGCCGGTAGATGATGCTGGGAACTTGATTATAAAGCAACGCACCTATTTCGTTGAGCCTAATACATGTCCTGCTTTATTGTAAAGCGATGGCGTTATTTTTACAGAAATTTATTCATCTGATTCAATCTAGGTTCAGATCAGTCCTTACTCAGGTAATTCATCATACACGCGTTCGTAGATAGAAGAGTTAGTATCATTTGTTAAATAAACATTTTGAAATTACATAAGGACGTTGATGGCATTAGGTCTGTTTACGCCATTTGGAAGAGAAGACTGATTACTGATGCAAAGATGTAGAGACTTTTTTATTTTGCCTATTTTCATATCCTTAAGTCTTACGGTATCCTAATGTGGGATAAATTAGCGGACATTGATTCAATATTTGTATTACAGAAAAGAGCTATCAGAGCTATATACAGACTAAGGTCACGAAATAGGTGTACTCACCGTAGCGATCAATATATTTGTAGTAATTTATATTTATAAATAATATATATTTACAAGCAGAATAGTGATACACACAATCATGATACAAGAAATAGGTATAATTTGGTTACATTTTCATATCGTCATAAAAAGGTTCAGCGTTCTTTTATGGGGCTTGGAGTTCGTTTTTATAATAAGATTCCAAAGTTGATACGTGAATTGCCCATTGGAACTTTTAAGCAACTCATTAAAACACAACTTATGGGCAATGGATATTATAGTATAGATGAATATATTAATGGCAAGGACGCCTGGAAAGAATAGTATCGAAATCGCACAGGTTTAAGCTTTTGTAATTACCATGTGTTGTGTAAAAGATGTGCTGAGGAGTTTCTTTCGCCGTTTGTTGTCCTCAATATTAAAGCCCAATATTAAAAAAAATAACCTGCATAAGTGTTTTTCCAGAATACACGATGAAATGATTTTGAATTTGAATTTGAACAACGAAGTTCTAATCCTAAACCTATTCAGAGCCGGGCGGCCATATTGTCGTGCGCGGGACTTAACGGCGGTATTGATAGGCCAGCTGTAATGTCAGCCTTGGGGCATCCACGATATAGGCGGTTTTCTGTTGTAAATTTACAGCTACAATCTACAATCTAAAGGGACACGGAGTAAAGGGTGACATATATACTGAGCTAAAAATTTGTCAAGAAGTGAACGATCGACTTATTCATTTGACAGATAAGGTTAATTATGTTTCGGTTACACAGAGCAGGGAACATAAAACTTTTTAATTCACTATGGAAGAAAATCATGGAATTGATTAATTACAACTTGACAATATGAAGGCATGTTTCGCAATAGCCGTTGTGGTTAGCAGGTATTTGTATAACCGATATTGGTAATATTTCAGAACTTCCCTCCCTCACTTAAGAAGCATAGTCCTATCTACTACGTACCACGGATCTGATACGTGGAGGACTCTGTGCGTCATAGTGATTAGTTAGACGGTTGAAAGTAAGTAATCCAACGTTTAATAGTAATATGAAAAGCGCGTGACATGCCAAACATGACAGAACAAAACTTTTTTTTTTATGGTAATAGCCGACAAACGAGCAGACGAGCCACCTGATGGTAAGTGGTCACCATCGCCCACGGAGGTCAGCAAGACCAAAGGTATCACTGATGCGTTGTCGGCAAGGAAATGGGAAGAAGTTAAAAAAACTTACTGGCTCTCAAGCCCCCAGCCGCAACACGACAAGTCGTTTGGCGGCTGACTCAAGCAGGAGGGTGGTAGCTAGCCAGTATATACCAGTAATAATATTAACGACCTTATAATAATACTGATAATATAATCTTTACGCGAAGCCCTACCACCAAGCAGGCTGGCTTCTGTGGCCCCTTACGACACCCTGTTCTGTCAGCTTGGAATCGGGGGGAGTAATCTAGGCCGTCCCAATACGGCCGAAAACTGTAGTGTGTAATAACCAAAGTGTATTAATATTTATTTATTTATTTAGCTACATCATAACTCTTAAAAAACTCAAAACGGTCGACCGCATTGTATGTAGTCGCCACTTCGTATTATTCACGAAATAACGTAAAAAGAAACCGGAATACTGCAATCATTTCACTGAAACGGGCCGGTCGGTAAATTATTTAGCGGTCTTTACGGCGTTATCCATAACATAAGATATTCTCTTAGCCAGCGCGTCCGATCACAAATCACCCCCACGGGAGCGGATAGGGCTCACTGTCCCGTCGTTTTACGACGCGATTCACCCAACGACAGCCTCAAGGAAGTTATGCCAGTTGTTTGTAAATGACGGTCGAACGCGTCGGCTACGCTCGGGACGCACGAGCGGGTCGGCTCAGCGACTTACGTAATAAAGATGTAGTCGATGCGATTGTTCGGTTCGTCTGTCTTAGACATTATAAAGTAACGGAAATTATATTTGTTGCGAGTATTGTTACTCCCGACGAAGCAACGTGATCCAAAGTGAATATATAGTAAATAGGCGTGTGTGACGTAACTAACGAGCGGGTTCGCAGTTTTTTTCACCACACGATAACACGCGGTAATTTTTATATGGTACCGAAAAGCCGACGAACGACGTCGTGACCGCCGTCTGTGCACACGCAGACGGTGCGGTTGTTCGGCTGCTTCCAACACAAGAAGGAAATCTGCCGTTTCGATCCTTTTTAGAACGCAGTGGCTAAGTTAAACGAAAAAATTATATAACCATTATTTCACAAAACTTAATACACTTTATCATGGATAATTATTGATGTTCGTTTGTGGTTCAAATCCACTTATGATAAAATTTCTAATGCTGTTTTAATGAAATTTACTTACCAAATCTACGAGTGAGCCTTCAATGGTCGCTTTACGATTTCGTTTGAAATAATAAGGGAGTGGAGGACAAACTGCATGAGCACCCTCAAAGACAAGAGATTGTAGGATCGATATGAAGAACTGTTGTGCTGACCCGAAACCTACAATTTCGACGAGATGGACACTAAATATTTTCAGATCCTCAATATACACCTGAACATATTGAGAAACGAATTACTAAAACATTAACCCCGATTCGAAAATCTGAGTGTTTGTGCAAACTAAGTAACCTTCAATACCACACCATATCTATTAAATATAATAACTTCACTTTAATAATCCATTTCGTGGTTTTTTTACAATGATAAATATCTAGACAACATTTGAAAACGGTTCATTTCTTTAATAAAAACATTTTGATTTGATATAAAAATAACTAACAATCACAGCCATAAAATTACAAATGTACACTAATTAATTGTATAAAAAAAACATTTTTCAAATCTGACTCCAAGTAATTTAAAAGACTGATTAAATGTTTGTGTTGGACAGGTAACACGATATTGCAAACATTAGACCCACGAGGTCAAACGATCACGAAACAAGATCCCACCGATCGGAACGTGTTGACGTCACCGACGACTTCTATGGTCTATGGTCACACAAACAATTCAAATATTCTATCCCTCTTTGGAAGTATAATCTGTCACCGCGACTTATAAGGCTACTGTAATTATTAATGTAATTTACAATCTTCGATCTTTATCGATCTTAATATTTAAAGCTACGATCTATAAAATTTCATCTCATTTTACTTGGAGATGCAAAATTTAATATCCTATCTGAAATCAATTTATTAGATAAAGAAATCCTTTTTTTATTCAATAATGACGGAATACCAGTCGATGCAACAGCCTTTCTTAAGCTTACCTGTCTCTCGGAACAGCAATCGCAGCGATCACACACTACAATATATTTGTTGACGAGTATATCAAGTTACAACCTCCGGTACTTATGATTTAAATTACATTGAATAGATCACTTTTAATAGGAGCGGCCGTGACGTCATTGCCATTGTCAGTCAATTACGTAGTAATGATAGTTAAATAAAATAGACTTCTTAACAGTTAACTTAATTTTTAGAATATGTGTAAAACAACATTTTTAGAAGATAATACACAAATATTATATAAATGTGTTTACGTTCAGAACATGCACGCTGCAGGTATGTTATCGTCAGAGCTAGAAGCCACCGCGTCTGCCTGTCGCTAGCGACAGCTACACGTGTAAGGGCATTTCCAGGGAGGTGATGGTTTCTAACGAAACAGTATATAATTAAAACTGAATAACTCAAACAGCTCAACGAGTCGATGAGTTTAAAATTAGAGCTTGTTTAGTAGTAAATATGTATTCGCGTTAAAATTAATGATTTTTCATCCAAATTAAATTGGAATTCTGCTTGAGACTAGTTAAAGATAAATATTGGTTGCAGTGGACATGTTTATTTGACTATTCCGCATAAATAAAATAAATGACCTAATAAAATTTCGGTCATGCTACAAAAACTGTAACTAAGCTATAATAGACTTTCATTGGGATCCTTCTAAGTTTGTTAAAGGCCATCCCATGTCCAAGGAGGCGGTCGGGGACGCTCTAAATGGGTTATTCGAAGCCAATTCGAGTCCGCATATTAGTTTATCGCTGCCCTCCAAAGGGCTAATCCCATCCAACCCTCCGTAAAGCGATTCTGTCGACGTGCCCTCAAACGCCCGATGAATACCTCCGATCTGGAAAGCCACGACTATTACTTGGTGCCGAGATTTCAGCTTGCGGGATTAAAAAGCAACCCTTTTCCCGTATCGCATCTCAACAACGGCTTCTTATCGCATTTTCACTCGCACTTCGACTTCGTTCGTTCCCGTAACTCAGGGCGAGATTCAATTTACATCGAAGCTTTTGTAGAATTTTTTAACAAATTACATTTCTCAGGAACCTCGAATTTTCACCTTTCTTTTTTTAGCCTTAAAAATGTTAATTAAAAATCGACCTGTGTCATTGTATTAAATAATAGCTCCCAACCGCACGCCGCGACAGCGACCATCCTTCCGACCCACTGAGTGATGTCCACAAGTACTCGGATGGTTTTGGTAGATATTGTTGTTGTTATTATTTTCGCCACACTTTTCCGATTGATTTACTTTTATATAATCCTTGTTTAATACAAATGTTTAAAGAAAATCATGGCGTCACAAAGTGTATCAAGTTATGAACACATGCGCTTTTTTTCCACAATTCATTGACGCAGAGAACGAGAATAATTTAAGCGAACATGACGTTCAGTTGGAAATGGTTTTTCAGAACTTGAAGGAAAAGAAACAAGAAAAAAATATTGGAGGTACGACTGATGGCATTTGGACGATTTCTAAGCCATACCACGACTTCTAACAATGCACGACGTCGTATGCGTCCCAGTTGAATGAATCAAGATTCGCTTTATCCACTTTCATCATTCAATGTAAATTGTAATATCCGAGATTTAAGAGGAATTTACAAAATGGCCTAATGTATAAATCCAATTTAAAATACAGAGTACCTGTTAGTGTCAGCCGTATATCTAGTGCTTGTCCTAAGCGTCTGTTATAAAAAATTAGATCAACTAAATTAACCTTATATATTACTACTTTTAAAAATATAAATAAGTAATCGCCTTCATCATTAAATCTGTCTGAGGATAAGACCTCAAACAATGTTATTTTCTCTATTATTATAAAACTGGTATGTTTAGAGAAATCCTCTGAATAAAATAGAATGAATTAATTAATGAATGTGGCTGTTACAAAATTACAAATCGTAAATCTAAGGTTGAACATGAACTGTTTGTGGTGCTCAGATCGCTCGGCGGCATCTGAAGAGAAGCCGTGCAAACGATTACGACACCAATCAAATAGAGTACGTCCTCTCGTTGGTCGAATGTTTTATTCAGCGGCGGGTGTCGGCCCACCGTCGGCAGGTGCTGTGTGCTCCTCTATTGCTGAGTTTAAACTGCTCATAAACTGTGACGTCGCCTCCGGTCACGGCCACGACGTTACTTAGCATCCTCTCGTAGATATGGACCTATTTACGTTAAGATATTTATCCCAACTAAATTAATGCACGGTATAGGTAAAATTAGACTTCTTCAAAAATTTATTAATCAATTTCATATTATTTTCCAAGCAAGTGGATAAAAAGGCAAAGAACACAAAAGTTTTTGCGAGTTACCCTCCGCGACTTCCGGCCAAAAGGTGTTGAAAGGTCAGGAGAAAGGCCGATGTTGTCGTGTCGCGAAGCTTTCGACGCGATCCTCACGAGATTAGGGAATAATTCCGGTTCGAATTTTGTCTAAAATACCTTTCAAAGTAACCTTACGTAATTGGAACTTACTTTGCTCAAAGTCGTTATCTCAGAGAGGCTCGGTCATCGCCTCACTTTCCAACAGTTCGTCCAGGTTGTCGCGTGGTTGTAAACTATGCTGCCGAACGACTTGAATTGGGAAAGTGGCGCGCGCGGGCTGCGCGCGTTTTTCCACACAACACTCACTGCGACACAACACGACACGCGCGATCGAGAACGGATTCCTGGGCTGGTGACGCTGCACGAGCACTCGCCGCGGGCGGTCCGGGAGACTGCCGCCGAATCCCTCCCCGCGGCGCGCGCACTCCCCCCCTCCACCCCGTCCCTGCGCGCGCACTCCCCGAACGATCGTCCTCGAGCCTCCGATCATTTTTACATCTGCACTGTTGTGACATTGAAATTCAATTTTCCGGACTAACATCGTGGATTCCGGATTTGCTTCGGTCGTCGATTCTATCTAGAAAGAGCCCAAATCCACAAGCAGTGAAGTTTTTACAAAACCCAGGGTAAAAAATTTACGATTCCGGTAGAGACAAGTCCGCGCTCTGAACGCTGTTCGGTAGGTCGTAATCATAAATTTGGAGATTTCGCTCGGCGTCGCTCGCTTCGGCTTTATTGATAAAAGTTTTGAGTCGTAAACGGCGCTTGTCGTGAAATATATAACGGTAGATATTGCCTCGTCGGGAGTCGAACACCTGAGCGAGCGGCGGCGCTAATCCCGCCGCTCTGCGGTTCCGCCAGTTCCCTTACAAATGGCTACGCTTCGGAATTTAATTTCGCACATTTCTTTTACGCTATTGAATATTGTAAGGATTTGTGGATTCCATTTATCCAAAACGCATCGATCCGACTTTCTATGCATAGTTGTCAATTCGGGAGACATTATATGTTAACGATCCGATGATTTCTTATTGAAATGTCGCAAAATCTTATTGCAGTATACTGCGTAAACTAATAAAAAACAAAAAATGATTCAAAAGACAATACAAAATGTTACCGAAAAGGGAGAAATAACTTGATCACATTTTTTAAACAAAATATAAAATCATATACAATTAATTGACATACTGCAGTGTGATGATTCTCGTCAAAACCTGTTTGTTATTTATGTATGCATGCAACGAAACACATACTTAGCAATTTAACGTGGCGAGAACGAACCTAGCATATCTACCAACTAGCCATTTATCTACGACATCGGCTTGGAAAAACACTCGTATTTGAGAATATTTTTTTTATCAAAAATAGAAACATCAATAATTTACCATTTTAATTAATTTGTGCTTTTTAGGAGTTCTCTTTTTTGAAAATTACTTGATTTTTACTTAGAAGTGTTTTATACAAGATCAACATAGTAAACTATCTATTACATTAACTCGTAATAAAAGCTTTTACTAAAATAAGTATGAATCGAAAAGTAGAGCTACATAAGTGCTGGGAACGGAATTTGGCAGACAACAGTCGACCGAAATATTTGACGTACAATCGGATTACACTGAAGTTCGAGTTTAATTGAGCATGTGACGCTAGCGGTGGGGCGGTCGGTGACGGGACGTGGCCACTTCTGCATGTATTTATATTAACTACTGGTTTAGTTAAAAACTAATCCATGTCCTATAATTAACGTCATAATACGTTCAGTAGAAAGTTGATAATTTCGATGACTATCTTACACAAGCAAATCCATGTAATTACAATAATTATTGACGGCCAACATTTATGAATCAATTTATTAATACGCCGTTGAGCAGCATAATTTAATTAAATACAAATAAATTTTTATACACTACCTTAAATCCTCAAAAGAAAAGACGACAAATAACATATATTATTCAAGAAAAATAAAAATAACATCTAAAATAAGATACCAATCAGAATAATTAAACATAAAAAATATAAGTAGTAACACTTTAATATCGTCACTATTCGAATGTAAACCGGAATACTGATTTTAAGGGGGGCCCGAAGAGAAAAGGTGCTCCTATGACATTCGTGCTAATTGTACATGTACATGTCGAAGACTATTAATTATTATTAACTATTTTATTTGCCTAGTGTTTTTTATCACACATAATTTTGGATGGTACCTAACTAACCAAAGTTAAGTGGTCATCGTATCTGACAAGACTGCCGGGGATTGTTGAAAACTGAACAGACATATTGCGTGTAAATTGAAATTAATTTCGAAAACCATATACAATAAAGGTTTTCATGGATATTATAGAATATATTTATATGCATATACATATATATATATGTATATTTAATGGTACATAACGTTTGTTTTCATGCTGAAGAAAAAAGGAGTCGTAGAACGTGAGTGTATTCCTTACTACACACGCCATAAGTGACGCACTCGACATACACATGGAGGTTTCGAAGGGAGAGGACTTTAAAATCATCAATTATAATGACCTATATACGTTCACAAATAGTCATTCTTCCATTTTATCAGACGTAAAACGTATTTTTTTACTAATATCATATACCTAAATGTTCTTGCGAATCAGTCTATCTATTGTTAAAGTCCGTATGAAAACCCGTTACGTAGTATTTGACGTTATCGCAATCAGAAAGAAACAGCGAATTTGTTGTATATTAAATAGTCTATGACCATCTCGAATAAAGTACCTTTCAAATGGTAAAAGCATTGTTCAAATCTCACAAAATCGCCCTCACTATAATATTAGTATAAATAATATTTAAAATAGTGTTACGAAGGTTCTCGAAGCTTTGGCTGTAAAGAGAGCTTTTCAGGGGATAGCCGAAAACAAGAGTGGCCACAAAAACTCAAGTAGTAATAACATCTACCACGAGCATATCAAGCGACTCTTGTTCTTATATTCTTTGGCCAAAGGGCGAATATGGTGTGCACGATGTTCTTTACCTGCCTCACTATTGTTCTATCGATTTCCGGGTTTTATTATTGACTTGATGTGAAAGGCATAGACAATTTGGAAGGCCAGGAAATCAATACAAATAGCGGGCAGAGTCGCCCGCGAGTCATTCGGATCCGATATATGAAAGCGAAAATCTCTTACCCTACGAAGGTAAAGTCCTGCAATGTACGAGTGCGACTGCAATTGTTGAACTGCAATGAAGTCTTTGCGGAACTAAGTAGGCGTTTGTACTAACCCGTGTAGCCTGAAACGCAACAATAGTTTCAAACAGACGAAAGTAACTAAAACAAAAAACAAGTTAAATAATTTACTTAATTAGCATGATATGTTCAATTATGTGACGATGACGAGAGGTCATGGTGGAACGTATGAATCTTCAGGAAGTGTCCGAATGGGACGATGCCAATTTTGTGAGATTCCAAGTCATAAAATCACAGATATGCCTGTATACTTCCTAGAGGATTCTGTTCACATCGGCACCTACTTTTCAAAATATATCTAAACAATGCACTTCTTCAAGTGTTAGGAGTTGAGCTTCCTCGAGCCTCGACTTTGGTCGGTTCATCGAGTCGAAGACAAAAGCACCTGCAAGGAAACGTTCCCTACGTTTCCCTTAGAATTCAAGTAAATTATTCTAGAAGAGAGTGAACAGGCTTTTATAAGATAGTTCAATATGTAAGACTTTACCACCATTTACCACCAGATAGGATTGTTGTCGAGCATTACCGTTAGCATTATTGTTTAATGTAAAATAGGTAAACCTCAAATAACCCACAAATAATGATATTTTGATTTAATTGATACCTGGATACAAAAACGTTACATGTTAAAATAAATAACACTTGACTGAAGTCGCTTTGACTGTTTTTTATGAAACGAGCGTCTAACGTTCGGTGCGGCGGCACGTCTCGTAACTCTATTATTTTGGGAGATAATTAAATAATCCCATATCGACAGAGCCACGAGTGTAGCGACCGCGTCGGCAGTCGGCACCCCAATAATTCGTAACTTGTTTTAACTTTTGAAATTCTATTTAAAACTTAGCTCCGAAACCGCGGTCGCTGGGATGAATTTCTGGAATAAAATAAATATGCCCTCGTTCGTCACAGGGGATTAGTCGCCTCGCTGGTGTAGCACGGGATTAACAAATGAAACCGCCCCATCTGGAAGCGAGACATCTTCGGCCTAGGATGCCTTTCCCCTTCTCCCCCTCACCCCGCAGGAATACTTTAAAAACAATCCGACTACCGTTGGAACTTTGAACAAGTTGGAGCTCCGAGGAAATCAAGACTTCACAACTTTTTCCTTATTGGTCAATTTGTAAGCGGAATATTCGGTAATTCTTTCGTTGTAAGTGAGCGCTAATATTGCTGTTTTAAAATATAGGACATTTTGTATGGCTTACATGTTGTTCCGACTAAAATTACTAACTTATTAACTTCTCTACTAACAATGTAAAGTTTTGGATGTGCTAGCACTCTCCTGGTGATTCAATAGATAAATTAGTGTTCTGAAAAATAAAGGTGGTTGCGACAACCTTAAAATAATTTAAATGTAATATACTAGACAATCGTAAATAACGTTTTGCTTCAACAATGTTTTCATTTACCACCGAGTGATTGTTTTGCCCATGCCCATTCGAATATGGAATAGATTCTTAAATTACTCACATTACTTTAAGGTCAGTTTTTGTACATATATCGTTACTAATAAAAAAAAATCGTGCAGTTAAATATTTATTTATGTTAAAAATGTCAAAATCATGCGTTTTGAAAAAGAAAATTTCAGACCTTAAAATGCATCTCTTGTTAATTTCATCGCCCATTAGACCATGTTAAATTTGTGTTGATGTTGGACTTTTTAATTTACGATTCAAAAACCAAACGCTATTATTACTGATAAAAATTATTCTCCTGACATATTTGACATTTCACTCACATTTCAACGATCATATTTACGACTGATTACGCTGATTATTTATAAAATAATCATTTGGTGTAATAATAGTTTCTGTCATTTATCCGTCATGTATAGGAAGCGATCACTTTGAATTTTCATATATGTATAGTTAATTTTTTTGGACTTGTTTGTGTATTAATATATGTGTTCGAACATCACATAAAGTGGATTACATTAATTTACATAAATATGCACCATCACGTAATTAAGCCGATGCATACTCGTATGTGTTACTGATTAGCTACAATCAATTTGTATTAACTGCATGCATACGATCATTACATTGTAATTTAATACACAATTGATTTAGAAACATATATAATCTCGGTCCAACGACACAATATTTATAAGCTTTTTTTTACGATAATAGCCGACAAACGAGCAGACGAGCCACCTGGTGCTAAGTGGTCACTGTCGGCCATGGACCAAAGGTATTACTGATGCGTTGTCGGCCAGGAAATCAGAAGAGGGTATGAAAGTACTGGCTCTCAAGCCCCCAGCCGGAACACGCCGAGTCGTTTGGCGGCTGACTCGAGCAGGAAGGCGGTAGCTAGCCATTATATACCAGTAATAACGACCTTATAATAATACTGATAATATAATCTTTATGCGAAGCCCTACCACCAAGCAGGCTGGCTTCTGTCGCCTCTTACAACACCCTGTTCTGCCAGCATGGAATTGGGGGTGTTCTAGGCCACCCCAATACGGCACAAAAAGAAGATATTCCATCGTGTTTTTTCATGTAAAGCTGGGGCGAATCTCACATCGTGTTTTTTCATGTAAAGCTGGGGCGAATCTCCCCTGCATGTCGTACATCCTAACAGTTGATAAATGATTTCTTTCGTACAGGTTATAACTGTATTTAAAACTTGCCAGTTTTATCACTTGGACAACCCTGCTAGGAAGTAGGATTATTTGGTATCCACCTGAACAGTGATTGCTCTTGATTACAACTGTAATCAACCATGAAATATTAATGTAACATGATTTAGTGCTGGTACTGAACCGTGTTTACAGGATTGTTTGTTCCCATTTTTTTTAAATCGATCCTTCCTATCTTAGCTTGTATGAGTCTTAGAGTTACGCATTGCTGGTGAGTCTTGTGGCCCATGGTGTCACATAAGATTTTCTTCACGGGTTCCAGATATCACAGAGCCTAGAAAGACCCTACGAAACGGAAACCCAGCTTGGGAGGATGCTCCATCTAACGTTGTGACATTTTACGAGTCGACTAAATTAACATTTTAAGAGAAAAATGAATAGGTTCAACATCATAGACTTCATCAGCACTTACCATCAGGTGGGATTGTTGTCAAGCATTAATAATTGTAGGTAAAAAAAACCCTAAAAAATAAAGTTTTTAGAGACCTGTTTTAGCTAGTCATTAAAACTAAATCAATGTCAACGAATATGGAGTTCCTAAATATATACTAATAAACACAGTTAAAACAGTTAGTATTTTAATAAACATAACTTATTCTTGTCTACCTTCAACAAAAGTGCGCTAAACAAGAAGAAAGTGTCATTGTCGTCCTAGTGATGGGTGGTCGTCGCGGTGGCGATAGTGATGTGCCTACTCCAATTGCCGATATTCCATCTAACAATACGTATTTTACATTTGATTAATTGTAAAGTACGAAGAGCTTTGAAAAATATGTTGACAAAAGAGTGGATTCAAAATTTTCTCGAGACCTTCCAATGTAATATTGCACATTTAAATAACCATCCTTTCGGTTAAACTTTATTGATGTATTTATTGAACTCAAATACAGTTCAGTGACTTCGACTAAGGACCTTATTGATACGTGTATGTCTATAGATTGAACTGAAATGTCTGTGAAGTTAACTTTATTTTTACCGTCTCGAGTAAAACTTTAATCAATTATTGATATTTTTGTAAACGCGGCTTACTGACATTTCAACATTTAATTTAAACGCTCTCTCACGGTCACATGAAAATGTACACAGATATTTTTGTTTATATACACGTTCTTCCACCCTCCATGGAACTCCGTGGTCCAAGTTGGTAGTGACCTTGCTAGCGGAGTTAAAGGTGCTGGGTTCGATTCCCAACCGGGGCAGACATTTATGCAAGAGAAAAATGTTTGTTCTCGGGTCATGGGTGTTTGTAACGTCATATTAGTGTTTGTCCATGCCACCCGCAATACATGGAATCCTAGTGCGGGGGCGGGAGTGTTTAAAAAAGTATATTATTATAGTTTATTATGTATCATATTTGTGCACGTGCACATATATTTCCCGCACTCCGTGCAGTGCAATTGGAGCAGTAGGAGCATTGACATTGTCAAGTTACGTATGTGCTTCTTCCAAGTTTAAAATACTCATCGACCGAATTGAAACACTCGTGTTAACATAAAAAAAATATTATTTACTTTGATCGACTTCAACTATTAGTAAATGGCGGATATTTTATATAAGTTAAAATAGGGATCATGCTTACATACAAATTAAATATGACGTACTCGTATATACAATATTCAAATTTTAAATAGG
>DWPT01002621.1:0-15856 GCA_018251895.1 Agathymus mariae mariae | reverse complement strand
ACCCGCACCCTTGTCCCCCGCCGCCGCTGCTGCCGCGTCAGTTGGAGTGTTGCTCTTTATCTGCCGCCGACGGCTGCGACATGCGAGAATTTTAGACTAAATCTTATTCTAAACTTATTTTGAGTATGAATTATGGGACATCTTGGACTATTTTTATCTATTTATTGTATGTATTTAACAATTAATGCACATATACACAGAAATGGTACAGGAGCATACATTACATAAGATAACAATGTGCAAGGTGTACTTATTTCATTTAGATATCTCTTCTAGTGGAAGTTAAAGTTAGTGCGTACACACACTACACAATAAAAAAATCAAATACATACTAATACATACTTACATAAAATACATGAATACTACAATTATATATAAAAATTATACTAACATATAAATAATGCAGATAAAAAAATATTATACACATAGAAATATACTGCTTTTTTGCTTAAATGCTTTCTTGAATGTAGACACAAATTTAGGTGCACGTATATTTGGTGTCAAAGAATTTCAGAGTCCGACTGCTTGTACAGTGAAGGAGTTACCTGGGGTCAGTAAGGAGAATCTTGATGTGGGACCTACAACAGGCGAATGATGGACGGGCATAGAACAAGCTATTACGCAGAGATTGGGGTAAAACAGAACATTAAACAGAGGACGGTGTGATCGGCGTCGCTTGAACGTATTGCGAAAATGAGACACATAATCAAATTTATTGAGATTAAATAATAAAGAGGATACATAAGTTTCGCAAATGCTCAAGCTTATTTATAAGCACCACTATGGGATTCAAGTAGAAAGTGTCAGCAAAGTTCAGAATAGACAATGCTAATGGATATGGGTAAAATGTGTATTGGTAAGAAAATGTTTGTTTCGAACGGTGGGAAATATTGAAGGCATCTGAGCAAATAAAAAGTGATATCAACTTTACTGCTGACATTGTCTATTTAGTTTTCCCGAGTTATTTAAGGATTGAAGGTATTTCACACTGTCAGTGAAAGCAATTGTGAAAGGTGCAATTGACGATCTTTATTCAGTACGAACTCCTCATGATTGTTACCTGCTATGATGGCTTGTGATTTATCATCATCAAGTAATAAGCCATAAGACTGCTCACCCACTAATACATGCAATGTCTTTAATGCGTGCAATAACACAATCGGTCTCTTTGTAAATGATGATAAAATTGTAACTCGTCTGCGAAAAGATGAAAGTTCCAGGAAATTGCCATAGTAATTAATAAAAAATCTGTGGGAGAGGAGAAATAACGCCACCCTGAAGAACATAAAACCACCTAACGGGGCAGATGAATATGCACATCGGCACATAATGGTTCGAACGCACCGGATACCGACCTTCAAATCCGGCATGCACCTCTAATTTTTCCAATTATGTGCGTATTTCAAATTACATATAATTTGCTTCGTTAAAGGACAACATCGTGAGGGAACTTGGACACCTTGAGAGTTATCCATAATGATCTCAAAGGGTGCATGAGGTCGGGCAACCCGCACTTGGCCATTGTGACGGACTATAGCCTTACTGAGAGGAGATCGAGCCTAGCAGTAGCACAATATGGGTCGTAATGACAAACGGCGGATGCAGAAATATTAAGGAAACACTTTTTTTTTTATCCTGCCTTCTATTCCATTCGAAATTAAAATTATACATACGCCAGATTTGGAATAGACAATACAAACACGACCGAAGCTTAGACTACAATTTGCGTGATCCACTCGTAATGGAAGTGTGATTATTACATGGATGTGCGAACAATGTAAGTAGTGAGCAACGCCGGCGGCAGCGACATACCCGCGCACTATGTAGCACAGCAGCGCCAGCACCAGCAGCGCCAGGAGCGCCAGCGCCGCGGCGAAGGCGGGCAGCACGGCCGCACCGCGCGCGCGCCCGCCGCCCCCCGGCAGGAGCCGCTCGCTCACACGCACCACTACCGGCACCGACGTCTGCAGCATACCATCACAAACAAACGTTAGACGAGACAACAATACAGCTCCGGTCGGTCACTCTCACTAAGCACTTAAACTGTCATCGACAGTTTTACGTGCGTTAGTCACGTACGTACTCCTCATGTGACTCTTCACCGTAATGTCATCTATTTGGCCCGTAATGGCCTGGACGTCTTTCGGTTTGGCCTCCGTTGAAGACTTTTTTTTTTCTCAACCAATGCATGGCATGATTTTTTAGGAACGAAAAATATCATATCAACGAACCTCTTCAAGATATTGCCAAAGGAACGCACCTGCCTGGGCGGCGAACCGGAGTCGCGCGCGGTGGCCACCAGGTGCAGCGTGGAGGCGTTGAGCCGCGGCAGCGCCTCCGGCCGCAGGAACACCTCGCCGGACTCGTTCACGTAGAATGACCTGTTTGTATTTGTACATATATTTGGTACTATATTAACAAGAGTTATGTTCTCACTTATAACGTTACAATTTATGGATGCACTGTAGAAACATTTCCCAAAAAAAATTGTTACTTAAAAATATCTTGACAGTATTTATGTTGAACCGTGGTTGCCATCATTTGAAGGCATGTTGTATTTACCCGAAGGTTATTATATATGCATGACGAATAATGTACCTTCAAATAATACAATATTATTTCAATTAGGTGCCACGGTTCTGGTGATTACCTACCGCATACATACAAACTCACAACACTCGCGCTCTTTATAATATCACTAATGGCTCCCTACGACTTCGTACAGAACAGAGCAGGACGTCTCGATTGAAATCAATTATTTATTTGCTGGATAACGTTTACAGAAGATGGTCGCGGTTATGTAGTAATATTACATGTTTGCAAATGAGTGCAATTTATATTATTATTAATTTATACAATAGATTACAATTATTATTATTAAAATTAAATTACAATTACAATAAATTACTAATCAATTAGATATGAATATAATTAATAATATGAATGAATAAAAAAAATACGTCATGCTCATGGTCAATATCCATGGTTTACCTTATTTTGTCACGGAAGAAATTGTCGAGTGAGTACTATAGCACTTATAATTTTTTTTATTATTTTTTAAATAGTTCAATGTCCTCCGTGCGTTTAAGTAGCGATGATACCTTATTATATACCTTCACTGACACGCCAAATACAGTTTTCCAGTATAGAGCCGTTCCTTATTTTTTTATATGTAATATGTTACCATGTATTTTACTATTTGGAAAATCATTAAATATGGAGGGATTTGACATTAGGAACTTAACCATTTGTAATATGTACAATGTACAATTCGGGAAATGTTGATAATTTAATTTTTTTTAAAGAATGCTGGTATTTTTGCAGTTGCTCGCCAGCGTTTTTTGTGTTTTAAATATATCGTCCCGCATCGCAGCGTTCCCCCAGAACATGATTCCATATCGTAGGGAGGAACACACAAATCCGTGATAGGCCATGACCAATGCTTCTGGATTTACTGCTTTGGCATCTTGATGACATATAGAGCATATGAAAACTTGTTTACCTTTTTGAGTGTGTCTTTCATTGTCCAAGATTGTTGTCTATATGGAGCCCTAAGATGATATGCGTTTTTTTTCAGATTTATGAATAAATAATTCTAATAGCATCGAAAGTACAAAGTATAGTTACGCGGCGTCCGGCCCGCGGAGCGTGAGGCTGACGGTGTCGGGCTTGTCCCCGTCGTACACGTCCAGCTTGCCCACCGGCAGGCCGGCCCCCTCCCCGTGCCCATCCCCGTCCCCGTCCGCGTCTAGCCGGAACTCGTACTGCGGGTACCGGAACCGCGGCTCCCACTCGTTCACATTCTGCACCGATATGTTGATGGTGGCCGTGTCGTTCTGCAACATCACCACGTGTGCGTTAAGGCTGCGTGATATCTGCGTGCCATTAAGACATTCGGCGACGTCAGGTTGGAATCCAAGGTCTAGGAAGGTTACCGTGCACCTCGGTATGAAGTGTTAATTAATCGATAGAACACGAGAACGTGTGAACCCTTACGCAAATATCAGTGTAGCGATAAGCGGGTGACACTCGGCACTCACCGCGACGCCGTCGGTGACCATGACCTGGTAACGGTAGGTGTCGGCGGTCTCGTAGTCGAGGGGGCGGCGCAGCAGCAGCTCGCCCGCGCTGTTGATGGCGAACTTCTCCAAGAACGACCGCTCCGACACGTAGAACTGCAGCGCCGCCGGCGGCTGCCGACACGACCGGATCGATAGTGCAACAGTCGTGAAGTCTACTTTGCGAACTACCATCAAACTTAAATGGGATGCGATCTTATATATTAGAACAGATGTACTGGGGCGTTTGTGAGTGCCTAATTTTATTTAAAGTATTTGCAGAATATGGACTTCAGAAGCAGAATCCATTATTATAATGACACAATAATAATAATTTATTGCCTTTCATATACAAAAAATAAAAGATATGAATAAAAAAAACAAGAGCTAACTTAAAAAAAAAACACACAAACATAATAAAAACATACAATAAATACAAATAAGTTGAGGTGAAACGGGGGTGGGGTCAGCTTTAATTGACGCGGGTTAACAACCTCGCGCAGCGCTGTTTCTCGGCCGTTCCCTTCTGCCTGAGATGTTATACGGGAGTATTCAACGTTCTGAATGATTGTAGCGGTCAATTGTCAATGGCGGTACGTAGAGCTCACCTTGTGTCCGTGGGGCTCGACGTGCAGCGTGGCGAGCACGGTGCCGGGCGGCGCGTCCTCGGGCACGGCGGCGGAGTACCCGCGTCGCGCGAACCGCACGCCGCCCGCGCCCCCCGCGCCGCCGCTGCGCCGCGAGACCGCCAGCGTGGCCAGCGCGTAACGGTCCGGGTTATCCACCTGGCTCGCCTGGCAAAAAGTCAACCAACATAATAGACAAAACAATGCACGGTTTTGTACTAAGATACTATTTTAACGAACAATGTGTGCTACATCGCGTCTCATGCTTTCAACTAGATAACTGTAACATCTACCTACACGTTGTTTACTTGTAGACAACTACTGCTTTAATTTGAACACACACTACCCTCAAATGTACTATTTAGCAAAATTGGTGCCGAAGTTAATGAAATAATGTGTACAGTGTTATCGACGCCAACTAGCCGTAGTAGCCGACATCTACAAACCTTGATAACGACTGTGACCGGCAGCTCCACCTCCAAGAGCCGAGCAGTGACAGCCACGCCACCCGAGTCTCGGTCCACGCGCACCAGACTGGCGCCGTCCCCGGTGGCCGTATAGTGCAGTGGCGCGTTGATGCCGGTGTCTTGATCCATCGCTGATATCGGCCCGGGAGATGTTTCTAGGACGGTACCCTGAGGGAGAGCATTTAGCACTTAGTGTATCTATATAATATCTGATTGGGATTATGATATGATGACTTCTAGATACAAACATCTCAATTATGTACTACAGACTTTGCAACGGAACCGATAGCCTTGGCGTAACTCCCTTAGCGAAAATTTATTTAAAAAAATTAAGAAAATAACTGCAGGATAACTCTATTGCGGAACTAATTAAGTATCATATTTTGCCGAAAATATATACCTTAACATCTGCCAACTTTGAGATAGGTGTATCTGAACTAAAAATTCGCTCCCTTATTACACATGACCAGTGGTAAACTAGATTTATTATATGTGGGTGTAAGGGACTCACATCGGTCGCATCGTCCGGCAGCACAGCAGTGTAGTGCTCGTGGCTGAACTTGGGGTTCTGGTCGTCCGCATCCAGCACCTCCACGTGAAGGGTGGTGTCGCTGTGCAGAGGTGGGGAGCCTAGGTCCTGAGCACGTAAGCGCACCGTAAAGTTGCGAAGGGTCTCATAATCGAGAGGCTTGGTAACGACGAGCGTCCCGTCCAGCTCGTTGGCGAAACCTATGTGGTCGGCTCCCGGCCCCGGCAGGACGGTGTAGTGCACAGTGGCGTGCGGGCCCGGCTGATCGGGGTCGGCGGCGGTGGCGCTCAACACGCGCGTTCCCGGGGCCACCAGCTCCGATAGTCGCACGCGGTAGGGCGCACCGCGCCACGCCGGCGCGTTGTCGTTCACGTCCCACACGCGTACCGACACCGGGATCACGAAGCTCTGAAGACGAGGTGCGGCCGGTTTAGCTATTAGGTAGGATGCCATTTACAACTATCATAATCAACATTACGAGTGCTATCATCGTCATCATCATCATCATCATCATCATCATCATCATCATCATCATCATCTGGATGTCTCTCGAAGCCGCTGAGTGCATTTAAGACGATTCATGTTTAGTTCAAGGACCCTTAATGTGATCTGACCCGATCTTTGTTTTTCACATCGAACATATAACGCCACCACCACCTAAAATTTCCAATTCCAATTTTCCTCGTTGTAAATAAGTAAATCTAATATTATTGTTCGCTTTTTGTCGAAATAATATGATCCCTTAAATATTCCTTTTTTATAGGACGTATGGGTATTTAAAAAGGAGAATTTTCTATTGGTGACGGTTCAGCCACAAATGTTTAACATCATATCTATATAATACTTTCAGTTATACTGTAACGTGTAGTGGTCAACACGCTTACTGGCACTGAGAAGTTTCAACGGCGTAAATAGTTTTGTATGTGATCGACGAACACCAGCACCACTTACGGGATCGGCAGTATGCCTCCTGTCGCACCTCACATTGACGTACACGCTGGAAGGGCCTGTCCGCTCCTCGCGGTCCAGCGCGCGCAGCAGCGTGAGGTTCTTGGAGCTGGGTGCGATACCCACGGGCGCATTTTTCTCTTGCAGTGACAGCGAGATGTCCCCGTCCTCGTCGCGAGGGTTGCCGTTCACACTCAGCGTTCCTGGAATTATGGCACGATCGATTTATTAACTAGGTGTAGCGGTGGAATGGTCTCCGAGTGATGTTAAATAAAACAATTCCTTTGCTGTTCTTTACCGAGTACTGGACTGGACTGGTGGTTTTAAGGCCTTCTCAGACATTATTTGCAAGGAGACCTTTTAGCGGGACTTTGGCAGAAGTTGAAGCACAT
Organism: Agathymus mariae mariae; assembly: GCA_018251895.1. NCBI lineage: Eukaryota > Metazoa > Arthropoda > Insecta > Lepidoptera > Hesperiidae > Agathymus > Agathymus mariae. Next base: position 8,836 of record DWPT01002621.1, on the reverse strand, counting down.
ATCACTTAACGTACTGTTTACTTGCCTATAACGCTGCCGACGACGGTATCCTCGCTGATAAAGAAGCTCTCCACCGCGCCACCGTTCATCAGGTAACAGCGGCTGTCTTGGATCGCTGCGCACAAAGTAAGGTTTACAAGACACAAGCGACATGTTATTTATTATATGGAAGTATCTACGGCTCGTGCTTACAAACGGATTAAAACCAAATGGCAACGGTGGTGTTTATAAAACAAAACAATTGGAGGCGTTACGAGTAGGATGCGGAAGCTAAGGTAAGAGAACTACTTAAATGCATAATAATTAACACTCATTGCTTTACATGCTACCATCATACACATTAATCGTTCTTTGAAATTTCTGTATGTAGGACATTCGCTTTTGTTGATTTAAGCTTCATTTGATTCAATCACCGTCGAACAATGTCTACGTATAATAGCGACGGTTCTAACAAGTTTGACGGATTCAAAAGCGCTGGGCGCTCGGTGGGTGGGTGGGTCCACTTATCAGTGCGACGTCCGGTCGGGAAATGGAGCGTTTACCCCGCGGTCGTAAACTGAATCAAACTTTGAATGTCGTGTCGCGTTCGAATGCTTTTAAATTTGAGTGTGGGGTGTAATGGTGTCAACGTTTATTTATTAAAATCATGAACAAATGATTTATGTCGTACTGTGAGGGGATTGCTGCGGTTTAAATATGGAATTTCGCATGACCTTCACAATAACCTATAAAACTGTTTGTCCAAAACGAATCAGTCGATATCGATCTCGTTTGTCGCCAACATGTTACCGATCGGTATGACCGACCGGTATGAGGTCTCATCCACGATGCCCGTGTGCACGAGCAAGTTATCATTGAAATAACGTTAGTTGCAAGTGTTACATTTCAAATCGGACCGACGCCGGCCGTCGCGCCGATTGAACTACCAAGACGTTGCTCAATGGTGCAGTGTGCAGCGTGCTGTGGAAGTGTTGTCGTGCGGAGCGCAATACATACGGATATACTGATTGTCAGGTGTTATTGCAACTCAATATAAATATTAATCGATCAGGTAAAGCTGTGAACACGCTGTGCTGCCTGCACTACTGCATGTACGCATACCGCTGTATAATAGTCGTTGGTTGATGAACTAGTGTACAGAAGCAGTACCTATCTGTTTCTAATCTGACCGATCGCTAAACCGCGCCCTCGCCGCTTTAGGAGGTTCAAGATTTTGATCGAGTAGAAATAAAAAATAAATTAAATGATGACGATTCCAGCATTTATTAGGTTCATAATTTTGAAGTGTAACATATACTTAGTAATAACACTGTAAACATGTTAGAATTTGGTCATGACCTAAGTTACTCGAGAGACCGGCAGCAGCAATGTAACAAAACTCGGACTAAAAGACCCGATCAAACGAAATTCGATTAACACACTTGTAACTACGCGATTTTGAAATGACCCTACCAGAAATACATTAAAGGGTTGTAAATACTTAAAAAAGAAAATAATTGGAGCAGTTTTAAATAATAATCTCTGATAATTTGAATATACATTTGTATTAGACGCTACATTGTGTCTGATACGTTATTAGCCCACCGATATGCGTTTAGTGGTGCGTTCAACGATTAGTAAATACGCGAACCGTGAGCTCGAACGGGCGAGCGGCGGGCTGGTGATCAGTTCGTCAATTACAGTGACGAGGCGATGCGTGACCTGCCAAAAACTTGTCGATTACCTTCCTGCTGCGGTGTTTAATGTTAAAACACCTTTTTAAAACGATAGTTAAAGCAAAAAATTAATGCATAAGTGTATTTACAAAATACCTGAACGATGAAATGATTTTCAATTTCAATTAATTTGTACGATTCACTGATTATATTATCGACTCAATAATGTGAATATAATGAAATGTTGTTAATTATTTGGTATATTTACTAGATATATCATGTGCAAGACGTTAACCAACGGGTGATTCTTGTGAATTAAGTGCTGGTTTCCTCTTCCCTACTTATGCAATTCATTCATACCGGTGTAGTCGTCAGTCTAGGTAGAGATGCTAGGACGCTAGACTGCGCCGCGTTGGTATCTAAAGTACCAATGTTGGTATAACGATTAGTTCAAAGCGGCAACCGGTAAGTTCGGAGATTGTTTTTACTAAAGACTGCTGGAGTTACTTAATTAAAACCGAAAAGCGTATTAAAACCGATCGCTACGATCGTAACTTAATGACATTTGATGAGGATAATGGAGGTATAATGGGTGGTGCTGTCTTCACTCTCTCCCGTTCTCCGGACGACAGTTGACCGGTCGCGACCAAACGTAAGTCACGTTCGCACGCTCTTTACGCATTCCTACATGAAAGTACACATTTAAATTACTTTTAATGTATAAAAGATTGGCCTGTCTCACACAATAGAGTATTCGTGCTTAGAGTGCCTAATTTATATTCGGAAGCTTTACCTCTTTCCATGTTACATAAGTACGAGTTACTAATAATACAGTTTAGTCAAAATCAAGTGCTCCGTAAGCTCAGGTTTAGGTAATCTCAAAATTAACGGAGTCTTAAGGATTTTAACGCACATCGATCACATGTCCCGAAAGTGATGACAGCACTCTGATGGGTTAAGGTTAGATGTTTTCTACGTTTTCCTTCCTTTAGAGAAAGTACTTTCATTTATGTTAAAAGATGTACATTACATTACGCATATGCAAAACTAACGTAGGTGCGATGTACGAATCAAAATAATTAAAAATAGTGCTAAAAGTACACGATTCAATGTTAACGTTCGACCACATTGATTCACTTGGATGTGTTAGCTCGCGGTACATTGAATGTTGTTAAAGTACGGGATTCAATAAACAGATAAATAAATAAAACAAATAAACAGATCTATAAAGACAGTTAAAGACAAAAAAATGTGAAAATATTTTTAGCGATATACTCGTAGCTACCTTTTTATTGCAGTTCAGTCACTAGTAGTGGACATGCAAAATATTTAAAATTGTGTACAAGATTTTTTATATGAATATGCTGCGGTGTACATATTTGGTGACACTATAATTTCCGTAGAAACGCTACATTCAAATATATTATAATTTTATTTTGTTTCACGATTATAATTTAATCAACATAATTTACTCACGGCTCAGAAACTCACCCTTAGATCTTATTGACAGAGCAATAGCAGCAAGTATGGGTCGCGATGTTATCTCTTTACCGTCGTTTTTAGCGCCATCTATGTGTTTAAATAATAGTCAAAACAATTACATACAGGTACTTATGTTTTTAGCTGCAATAAGAACTATCGTTACAACAAATGAAGTTGGTCTTGAACTTAGACAAGTTACTGAGGAGGGACAATTCGAGAAGGATACGCGAGGGGACCAATCTACATGCGAATAAACATGCATCTGAGATTGGTCAGGGAATTGTAAATCTGCAGCTATCGTTTACACCAGCAAATTAAATATTTTCTTGAAGATATTTCATTAGTCAGTATAAATAATCAAAAGTGTATTAATGGCATGTAGTGAGATACAAGTGTGAGACCGGACAAGAAGGTTATCACAATAAATCCCCCAGCCGTTTCCGGTAGATTTGAAATTCAAAATGGCGGCAACTCACCATGTGGGACGACCGGGTGCAAACGTTGCCTTGTGCTAGGCACGCGTGCGATTCCCTTTTCGCTGGGGAACTGAGTTTAGTATCAGCTTTGTTATTTTATTTGTCTTCGTTATTCGATGAGGTTTGCTTGTAATTGATTGAAATTAGGTTTGGCAAATTGAAAAGAAAATTGGAGTATGAATAAAAATATGTAACTCAGTACGATAGCAATAATCTCACATTTCATTATTATAATATTCAAAAATGTTGAATATCAACATCAAGCGATGTTAAGATGTTTGCGTGTTGTTATAAACGAGAATCCTTACTAGACCGCCCTCGCTTAGCTTCGTAAAACTGCACTAAACTATTGTTACTCATTTAACACGCGTCTGATGTTAACCTTAGTTTATTCTTTTAGAGTACATACTTTAAATTATAATCATGTTTATTTAGCAGTCATTATTGAGTGTATTGAGCGCACTATTAAGTTAGTTCGTGTGGAATTCAAGCGGTTTATTATTGTGTGCATTTCGACCCGCTTCTGGTGACTTTAGTCTTTTTGAAGATATGCTACAAGATGTAGTGTGTATCAAAAAAACTACTTAATAATATGTGAGGACTTCAATATACATATTTTAGCAGTTACCCCTGGCGCGTTATTAACTGAACCCACCGGGATATCTGCAACGTGTATAGATAATATTTTGTTAATTACTAAATATTAAGTAAAGAAATAATTAACAAATTGAGGTCTGCCCTCAGCGGACAACATATCCCAGTAAATATATTTTTTTTATAAACATAAACAGTAAGTCAAAATATAGGCCTATGAACAAAGCTTAAAGTTTTAAAGCTGGAGTCTCTGCCAGAATCCACGGACTCCTACCCTCGGACCAGACTCGGACAGACAGTTCCCGATGGCCTATATAAACTAGTATTCAATACGATAGATCATTTTTACATAAGATTAGTTAATGCTTGACACCAATCCCACCTCATGGTAAGTTCACGCTCCTACTAAAGATTCTCTCATTGTGAGAAGGCGGGAACATCGATGACGGCAAGTTATTCTAGTCTACTGCAGTGCGCACAATGAATGACGACGCAAACCGCGCCTCCGTACAGGCGGTACGTTCACTACGTTAGGATGGATACCCGCTGTTGGTCGAGCTGCTCGATGAAAGGAATGGCGATGAGGGAGTTATTGCGAACAATTCCTGCGTACACTCTCCAAAATGTACCCTATAGAAGACCGAGGACAAGTGAAATCAAATTTTTAGTAAGAAAATTTTTGCCCGGAATGAACTCTGAACATCATTATGTCTGCCGTTCTGCTGACTTGTTCTTGTTGATCACTATAAAATTAATTAACTTGCATAGCCTACAGGCGAAGTCAGCTGAGCGTCAGTACATTCCCCGGTTGATATTGGAGATGACTGGAGAATGATGAATGGACAAATGATAAACCATTCTAAGAACATTATCAGAGGATATGATTTTAATTCTACTCAAACGTGTGTCAGCTGAAAAAAGACGAAAGATGTCGTCTGTATCGTGTGTTACCTAAGAAATGTAAACTAAATAACTAACCTAGACTTCAGTGTTTGAAAATACTGTTATAACATACCTACGTGTTCAAATTCAGTTCAGTCAATTAGTTACAGATAGTGTTTAATGCAGTGACCCTGGCCTGACGCCGCCGGTGTCAGATTTTACTTTATAGTGTTATAGTAATGAAAATTATCTACTCTAAACGCTAAAGCTCACGCAACATTCTGCATGGATTTTCTAATAATTCACCGGTTAAATCGTTCTACTGCGGCGCCGTTACGAGAGCGGAGAAAGGCGACCGATGGAATTAAGAACCTCTCGTCCGTGTCATGTTCGATCTTGTTATAATCTCGTCGACGTTCCAAATATAATTGTCATGTAAATTAATCGTATTACACGTCATTTTATCGCGACCTGTCCGTTTGATGCTTCTTTTTGGAATCGTTATTTTCTGCACGTCACGGCACTCGATAAAATTACATTTGTACGTGTTCAATTACGTTACACGATGGACTGAACATAAACGGTGAAAAGTTGAACCACCCACGTTTTGCATATGACCTAATATTACTTTCGATATCCAAAAAGAACTCGAGCAAATGTCACGCCAAACGTCAAGCGCAAGATCAAAGCGCAAAAGCAGTGCTTAAAATGAATAGATAAAGACGACAATTATGACTAACACCTCACAGACATGCAGCAACGAAGTTAATACAGAGGAGACAGAATATCTAGAAGAAAACTTACACTTAGGAAAGCTAAAGACTAAAATACTAGTAGCAATGATTTGCATGAAATAATTTATTCAGATTCAAATTATTTACTATTAAACTCTATGAAATAAGTATTCTAAAAAAGATTATCGAATGTTGCACGAAATCGGGTAAAGCACGGGAATATCGATATCACTCAGACGAATGATGTAGGCTTAAAAGTGTTTTTTGTAGACGCCAGGTGGACTCCTATTTGTCATGGCCCTAAATGGTGCGTGGGTCGTACGCTCACAGGCGACTCGAGGGACTGAGTCTGTTCGACGGATTTACGCATCACGGCGTTCCCGGCAACTTCAATGACCGCTCCACTTGCTGCGAAGTTTAGTATGTCAACTTATCCTACATTATTATGTCTGCTTGAAATATATAATAAGGTATAATTTACTATCTTTCGCTACCTTTTCCGTCATATTTTTACATTACATTTTGTTGTTGTTTATTATATATCCTAAATTATATATTTTTAACGTTGAACAAATATTTAGGCCAAGTTAATAACAAGTTATTGTAAAGTTATTAAACGTATGTTTCACTTGTTATTTCCCGGCCGACGACGCATCAGTGATACCTTTGATTTTGCTGATGTCATTGGCGACAGTGACCACTTACTAATAGGTGGCTTGTCTGCTCGTTTGTCGGCTATTGACATGAAAAAGTAGCTATATAAAAATTGTAAGCTGATAGTTTTATAGTAGGTACATGGGTTTTGATGAACACTTCGAAATGTTACTCCAGTAAGTCTCTGCTATGAGCATTCTTGCAACAAAAAACGTCAAAAACATTCGAAGGCAAATATTTTCTATTCAGTTACAAACTTATCACCGCTCACGGTTCAGACCTCAACACTGGCGTGTTTTTTTACTATCCATGGTTTTCTGCATCTGCCTATTTGTCAAATATGACGACATGGCATAATGGTAATGATTTTTCATGTTTCTTAAACTTGCTGCGGCTTAGAAGGACGTTTGACCAATTCTGGTGAATCCCATCACTCACGGACAATCGATGCAACCTCTCAACGTGAAATCCAATTGCGATGACGCGGTGCGATAAAATATTCGACACACCAACGGTGCCTTCACAGTCATTTTGAATTGATTAAGTAGTTGACATTACATCATTAATTCGTTTGAAATTATTCAAATCCAAATAAATATGAACCAACGATGGACGTAACGATGAATGGTGATATTTAGCAAAGGAGAAGCTCCCGCCAGGACTTGCGGTGTGACCGTCCTCCATTTGTGCTCTCGAGTTGTTTCTAAGTACGCATCCAAAATAGTCCCAAATCTGATTCAGGTTTTGTGACATTTTTTGACATAACGTCAACAATATGTCCTACCACAGTATCAAATGTCTCTTTCACTTTAATTAAAGAAATATACATTCAATCGATTATTGTGCTGATATCTCGTCCGCAGGAACGAGTAGCTACATATTGACCCTAATTTAAGACAGTGTTTGGTGCATGTACACCTGAACTCGGTTCTGATCGCAGGATATCCGCTGATCCGCCGATAAACAGCACTTTCTTATAATCAGCTATAATACATTTAAATTTAGTTTATTAGAAAGGATTTTCGAAAACGTGTTACTATTGGTATGTTACCACACGAGTATTGTCACATCCGTATTAGTTATGTTTCAGAAGCTACACACATTCGTTTTTATGCTTTTCATCCGTTATATATAACGGATAGACATAAATACATCGATCGAAGTTTTCTTCTCCTCAATGTTAAAGCAATTTTTCAAACCCGTGGCATAAGTAAAAAATAACGTGTGTAGAGGTACAGTCGGGGCCACCAACGTAATGTTTTGCGAGTTACATTACACAGCTGCTTTACATGCATAAGTTTATATACAAAATACTTAAATGATTAAATTAGTTTTTATTTAAATTTCAACCGTTGCAATCGTAATTACCAGTTGCAATCGACAGCACATGTACTTTCTGCCATCGTGGGTTATTTGCAATCAGTTTAAATTAAATGCAGGCCATTTGATAAAATGGGGACTAACACCTAATTACATGATTAAAGCTAGATCTACCTAAATTCGGTCAAGTATAATTCATATATATAAACATCTCGAGCGCGTCAATTCGTGTCGCACCTTAAATCCAAAAGTCCTTTGTCCGTACACCGGTCGAAGTGCGACAAAACAATTGACACAACCTTGACAGACTCCGGTATTTCTATTTAATTGAACAGGAGCGCAACGTCACTATTGTATTCGACGCAAAATTAATAGCTGACGATTTGAAAAACAATGGAATTGCGAGTCAGCCGCTGTTGCATTTGAAACTGACGCTTTATGAAAGCGTTTAGCCTCAAAGCGATATGTTAATGATTAGCTGTTCTGTTTTCAAATCCATATAAATAATTAATAAATTATTGTCACTGAATAACTGTACTTTGACGGAAAGAGAGAGAACTAAAGAACTTCCGAGTATATAAATACGAAGCACGTTTCTTCTTTCATTTATATACATCCAAGATATGTGTATCTCAATAATCGCACAGATTAAACAATAACACTCAAAGGCTTATGTATTGTGAAGAAACTGTAATAAGTGATACTAAACTTTTATATATCGTTTTTTTTAAATATTGATATATATATCACATAGTTATTATTTTATAATTGTCTCCATCGGAGTACTCTGAGTCCGCCGAGTTCATATTTATTGAAATAAACTTGAAGTGTACAAAATTACTCCTCTGTGTGTTTTATAGTCCTAATCTAACTATCAATTACTTTGATACGCTGGAGAAAGTATTTGGTGATTTATGTCCAATTTACGAACACATAGTCATGATGGGTGATTTTAATACATGTCTATTGAAATGTGACTCTCGTGCGGCTAAACTAAAATCTCTCTTATCTTCTTTCAACCTTAATCTTCTACCGCTGT
>DWPT01002620.1:0-15857 GCA_018251895.1 Agathymus mariae mariae | reverse complement strand
TCAAATATTTATCTTATTTCTTATTCTACACACCTACAACTCTTCCGGCCAGGTTATGTATATTTTTTTCAAATTTAAAATAAATTTGAAGGGGGGGGGGGGGGGGGGAAAAAAAAAAAAAAAACAGAATTATAGTTATTTCCCTACTCATAGGATGGTATTCGATCATTTTCTAGACGCTTCAAATTCTTCAGAAGTTGATATTATAACGGTATTTTTGCATTTCGTACTATCAACATTTATAAGAACATTTCATCTACGGAAGACCATAAAAGATGGCTTCCGAGTGCTGTTAGAACTGCAAAGGCTGTTTAAGCTCATAGAGCCAGGACTCGCCGGAACCCAATGTGGAATAAACAAAATCACAGCCAGAAATGAACAATCCCACTAATCGTATATCATAAAACGAAACCACCGGCTTAGTACTTATCGTCGATATACAGATAATACTTTAAATCAATCCTAGTTAACGAGAGTGGATGAACGGCACAAATATCTTCTGTACCATTAAATAAGCGAAATGATAAAATGTATGCTCAGAGCTCTATAGAAGCTACGCGAGTGGTCGGAAAGGTGCAACACGGTCATCGACCTGCGTCACTCGTGGTTCGGTGGGACGTGTCTCGTTACGGAGTCACCGAGTTTCATTTTTGTGAGAAACAAGTGAAAACTTAGCAAAGTGCATAACAGGATTGTCTTAAATTGTGTTGCGAAACCTCAGCAATACGTTGAAAAAAAAAATGTGATGTGTACTTTATGAAAGCTGAATCCCTTGGACTACAAATTATGATCAGTTTTAGGGAACGTGACTTGGCAAAGGACACGCTGCCGACACGGTTTAGAAAAAAATCCACAGCAAACAGTTGTTCAGCGTCTCAAGGAAACAATGCGTCAATCGGTAGTTTCGTAGTCAGACAGAGTAAAGGCCTGTACTAAAGCCAAAGGTCATATCGAATAGAATTATTTTTTAATTATTGCCGAGACTTAAATAAACATGTACACATACGCTTTTTTAACATGAAATATTATGTAAAAAATTATGTATTTTCATTTGTAACAAAACTAATAGCCAGACTAGGTAAATACGACAGTATACAATAATATACAGTTTTAGTGCCGCAATAAAATTTGCGATAAAAGTTGCACCTTGTGTGTTTAATAATCTAATCTCATTTTGCAGGTCTTAGAAAGACAGCGTATTGAAAATAAGATGTATGAAGCCCAACAAAAATCTGAAATAGAGTTGAAGAAATTGAGGGTAAGAATAGTTTAAACTTCCATTTGGCATGATAGATCCTTTCATCTACCACATCAATGTACGGTATCGATGTACTATTGTCGAAATTTTCTGCACAAGATGTTATACTTATGTATAATATGTGTAGAATAGATCTGAAGAGGGGTCCTCGGACATTACTTGACGAAATCGGAAACTTTTATTCATTGAAGTTATAATACAACTTGCAAAATATAGGTGACATTAATGGATGCCAATGGCCCCCTCATGGATCCTGAGTTTGTTTTACAAATAATCAAAGGAAGGGAATCACCGCACGATCCTTCTGAATAAATATTATGCATCGGCAAACATCGAAAAACCATCGCATTGTACATAAATAAATACGAAAATAATTTGTTCCTAAAAAAATTAAATAGTTTCAACGTTATCACAAACAAATACAATGTCAATGTAATTTAATTACTTACAAGAGTGCGTGCGCCACCGTTTTATGGAATCATATAGAGCTGATAACCCCCCATCGTGTTGGTTTTTCAATGTAAGTCGATTGAGTTCTGTTTTTTATAAATTATTGAAGTAAAAAAACTAGCACCACAAATTTAAAACGGTATTATATTATCGTATTATATTTTTTGATCCAATTTGTATGGTATTATGTAATAATGAACACTTTTTCAAATCGAAGTAACCTAAACAACGATATCAACTAAAGTCACAAGTACAGTGAATTGTGTACAGTGTTTATTTATGTATTTATTTAATCGAATCACCAACTATTGCTATATAAAATATCGTAATTGACGGTAACACATTTAAAACGCAGTACAATTAAAGGTGGCGACAATAAGCAAAAGTACAATATTAATAAAGAGCGCGTACATAATCTTAATATAAACTAATGTATTAAATTAAGAAAACAATGTTTAATCAGAATTTTAGAACAGATGCAAGAAATCAGAATAATTATGTATTTGAATAATAGCACTAAATCGAATCGATACAAATTAAAATGTCATAATTCTGAATATTTAAATATAATATTAATTTGATAGTTTTAAAGTGTCATAAATATTTATTTATAATTAGATAGTTAATCAAATTTCAAAAATTGTATACAGAATTAACATTTAATAACAATTGACACACAAAGTTAGGTCGTTCACGTTAAGATTTTAAGTGTCTTTTTAAGTTTACCTGTGTACCTTTATTTGTTACATGAAGCGGATGCCTTAAAAAAATCCACAATCGAGTTGCTGAAGCTACTAAGATTTTTAGCAACACTTTTGGCAAGATAGTGAATAAAACTGGCGTGATCGCCTAAAAAATTTTAACCTTAAAATCATTAATAACCGGCTTGGTTGGGGCTATACTATCAAAAGACTCTATAGAGACACACAAATTGTAAAGGAAATGATTTAAATTTCGATCACCTGAAAACAATAGACAAGTTTTAATGAAGAAACATGACGTCAGATTAAAGAGAATAAATTAAGAGTATTAATGCAACCTACTTCCGAAGGCGAACGCATAATCACTATGCATGCTTACAGCGAAAAAAGTTATGTCCGTGGTTCGTTCATGTGGCACAAATGTTTGGATTTAAACGGTGATTACCACAAAGAAAATAATGCGGATCGTCACGAACTCTGTTTGATAATTCATTGACAGTTTTGTCATAAATGTCAGTTTCACCGGTGAGGATAGTGAATGTCAACGTTCTGAACCAAGAATATATGTCCAGAGATAAACATATCAGATTTTAAATAATTAACTTTGTATTTTAATTAACTATTTATTTTTTAATGTTCGTCTTCCCGTTTTATTAACGATAAAAAATAAAAAATCGATATTCGAATTCTACCAAACGACCTAAAATTGCGCTAAATTTAAAAGTATATCACAATACCGATAATCGTGAAGCGTTATCTGTGGATCAAAAAAGTCATTAGGACAATTTAATTATACAGCTGTATATTATTATGTTCCGCCTCGATTCCGTCGGACATATTCGGATAGACGAAGTTAATCGATGCACAATATTTATTCCGAAGTACAGTAATGTATCTACAAGTAGTACTGGTATGTATGTAGCCCATGCGTTCAGCACTTATGTAAGACCATACATGTGCCGAGGAGATGAAGCTATATATAACAGCACCAAGGATTCTAGTAATTAGACAGAAACCACAAGTTAAACCTTAACGACTTGTTGGTCACTGGTGAAGTTCCACTTTTTGGTTTCTGATGGCTTTTCGGCATACACTAGTACGATGGCCAAGGTTGGCGCTTTTTATTACACATTGTGTGTTATTTATCGTCACTGGAGTATAATTTATTTGTTACAATAATATGCCATAACTACAAACCCCGGCGGTCATACGACATGACCGCTGTTCTGTTATTATAAATTGTAATTAAAATGATTTGTGCAGAGGTGTCTGCCAATTCAAAATGAACTACCGAATATCTGAATGTTCTTAAATACCTCGATAATTTAATTGAACAATGATAATTGCATTGGCTAGTACAGTTACGCAAGCAACCAATAAGCTGTCGGCGACAAACAGACACTCAAGCCGCATACAATAAAAAAGATTTAGTTGATTAATGAAATTTTTGTTTATTCTATAGAATGCATAAAAAAATATTCATCAGATACCTATATATGAATTATCATTCATAATTAATATCTAAGAACTGACACATATTCAAAAATGTTTTAGGCCCAAGTGTCCAAGAGAGAAGTTGAATTGGCAGCTTTGGCATCTGAAAGAATTCAGAAGCAAGCAGAGCAGTCTAGTGAAGTCATCAACTCGTTGCAAGCGCAACTAGAAAAAGTAATCATAGTACCTGTTTGTTTTTTTATGTAAGTAGCCGACAAACTAGCAAGCGAGCCACCTGATGGTAAATGGCCACCGTAATGGACATCAGCGAGACCGAAGCACCACAAATGCGTTGTCGGCCAAGAAAGAAGACGAAAGGAAGTACTATTTCTGAAGTCCCCATCCGGAACACGGCGAGTCGTTTGACGGCTGACTCGAGCAGGAGGGTGGTAGCTAGCCAGGCAGGCTTCAAGGAAAATAATAATAATAATAAATTAATAATAATATTGATAAAACCTGTTATTATGATAAAACATTTATATATAATATCTGTCAGCGTATGCGTAAGGTTTAGTTGTATAGGATAAACATGAAAAATTTATAGAAACGCCTGATGAAAATAAGATTTTGTTTCGGGTGCGGTTACTTTTTGTAAATATAAAAATGGTTTTTATAAACAAAGTGAGTTTATGTAAAGTATTTTATTTTGTTTGACTATTATCTTTAATGTTCGGATTTTATTTACTAATGCACTAAAAATCATAGGGAATTTAAAAATATTTTTACTCATTGACACCATTATCTTGCGTTCGACCCATCATTTGGTGTCGATGCAGAATATTTCATTATTTATTCATTAATTACAAATCTTGACAGGTTAAAAATCAGCTTGAGTCAGTTCAGAATGAAAGAAATGAATTGCTCGCGTGTGTCCCCGACGCGAGTGCGGCTGCCCAGAGCTCGTCCAAACAAAGCGCTCTGGCCGAGGTCGGCGAGCTCATGGAGAACGAACTGCAGTGCAGTATTTGCGCCGAACTATTCGTCAGCGCCATAACTTTGAACTGTTCTCACACCTTTTGTACATTTTGCATCAACGTATGGAAGCGGAAGAAGAAAGATTGCCCCATCTGCAGGCAAGTTGTTTAATGATTAGTTTTTGTTTGATATTATAACTATGGTGTACAGACTATGGAAACGGTTGTGTGCATATATGGAAATATTACAACCCGACAGTTTTATATTACGTTACCACGTACAATGATGTCATGCAAGGTTTAGTTTGGTAATGTCAACAGTGTACACTTAGCCTTAGAGCCCAACTGTACGCATGCCGCGGTATGTACCATACCCCATATTAATGTTGGTCGTGATGGTTTGACATACTTTGGTGTATCTGTTTTATTGATGTCCTGTCTATAAAGCATTACTTGTTGAGAAATTAAATGAATATTGGCGTACTTTAGACAGAAATATTAGGGAATCGATTAGTCTCTTTCTATCTATGACAACTCAAAATGCGGATAATGTCATCTAACATCAATACAATACAGTATAAAAATCTTAGTGTTGTGATTTTATATTTATGTGAATATATACATATTTTTTTTTATTCCAGAACACCCATAACATCAGAATGTAAAAGTATAGTATTGGACTCTTTCATAGACAAAATGGTGCAAAATTTAACAGATGAAATGAAAAAAAAGAGAGCTGAATTGTTAAAGAACAGAGAAGGTTAGTTATACAATATTATTGGTTTATGTGATGATAACAATGTAAATAAACTGTGAATATAACTCAAATATATTTTTTATTATTATTAGTGTAATGAAAGTTGTCAAATAATATTTTTTTTAACTTTGTCACCAGTAGAAAGCTTATAAGTCAATTTGAAATATTGTCTTCATACGCCAATTCACTAGGATTCGACTAATATATTTATATTCCCGTGTATAAGTTATGCAACATAAACATATATATGTATCGTGATATCACCTAGGTTTAAAAGAATAGCGATAATAAAAAGGAGACAAATTGATATAAATAGCTAAATATTTATTTTAAAATTCTGTATCACTATATTGTTGGTTGTTTTTGTTGTTGGGACCAAATCTATGCATTGAATATTTTTTGAATATTATAATTTATTTAGAGGTGATAGAGATCTAGAAAATTCTGATTGATGTGTTTATCTGTTTGCCGATCTATCCGGCTGGCGGGCTGGCTCCGGCTGTCTGACTGTGAATGTATGAGGTGGAAACTGGTGAACCGATTTCAATGATAGTTAGCATGTTTGTAAACTGTGTTTTGGGACATAATATAGGACACTTTTCATCCTGCAAAATGTATCAATTACCTCGGAAAATAAATTAAAGTGTTAATATGGTAGGTGTTGACAAAAATTTAACAGCTCTTTTGCAATAAATGTATCAATTTTCATTTCAAGTGATCCCTAAAAAAAATTAGGAGTAAACATAACATTTATTAAATGTTAATTAAAATAATAGTTTAATAAATGATTCGAGTGCGTATGCTACTTGTAATGTTTTGCGTTGGTTTTCTAAAGCGAAGCGAAGGCAGTGCTGCTGCTATGGTACAGGGCTGTGGTTATGTTTACATTAACGACTACCCAACTGCCCTCGCTTCGCTGCAGAGAAACTGTACACTGCAACTGCGGAAATATCGTCTGCGTTGTTTTAGGAATGGATTTTTCTAGTGCAGTGAATATGAAATGCATATATAAATTAATATATTTTTTGGACGGATTGAAATGAATTAATTACTTTAAATATTAAGTGACGTTTACTGCAATACATTAGTGAAAACCGTAACGAAATCGATTCAATCTCTTCTGAGATTAGTGGTAACAAACGCACAGTCAAACAGACAAAAATTCTAACAACTATAGGGTTCTATTGCATTAATAAAGGCCCCTAATATCCTTAATGTACAGAAAGCGTTCAGTTAGAACTTTGTTGTATGAATAGATAATAAATAATATTCTCCATTGTTATCCATGGGAATCGTATCTTTCATTATTTTTAATTTTCTGTTTGAATATTTAAACATACTTCACGAAACAAACTAATGAATAGATTTTCACAGTTTAGAAAAACTGAAAAAACTTAAAAATAAAAAATAAACATTTGTTGGCTCTATAACTGGAGTTACAGCTCAAGATATAAATATCTGTACCGCAGTATCCCTTCATTAAGGGACTTACTTCAGAAGTAATTAACTGGAGCACTTTTTCGTTTCTGAATATTATTGTGGTTTAAATATATTATGTCGGTACCCTTGACAAACTCCTTAAATCCTCACAACCTTCTAATAATTCTATATGACGATGACGATATGCGAATATTTATGTACACATTTGAAATCCATCAGTTTTAAATTTGTATAAATTTTAATTCAGTGCGGTTGTACTTAATATATCCTGAAATTAACATTAAGTTTCAAAACTGCATTAGTTTTAAGTTAACTGTGTACATGAAGCCCTTGTCGCCTTAATTACATGTTAAGAGTTGAGATTTCTGAACTGAAATGTGTCCAATGTTAGTTTCAATTTACATTCAATTTCAGTTTAGAAATTCAATGCTTATAACTATATTTAATCTATATTCCAACATGCCCATTACGGTTCTGTGCTCAGGGCCAGTAGACGGTTAGATTTAATATAATGTTTTATCAGGGATGACATTTGTGGATG
Source organism: Agathymus mariae mariae (assembly GCA_018251895.1). Lineage (NCBI taxonomy): Eukaryota > Metazoa > Arthropoda > Insecta > Lepidoptera > Hesperiidae > Agathymus > Agathymus mariae. The sequence continues at coordinate 8,302 of DWPT01002620.1, read as the reverse complement.
AGCGACAAATGTCTAGTCTCCCTGATCACAAATTAACATTGTTTTGAGACAACCTTGGTGGTACATAGGAAACGCAGATGTACCTGAAAGCGACTTAACACCATAGCGTCGTTGTTGACCTGAGTGGACGGGTGTACCGCTACCAGGAAAGAACTGCAAGGCACAATTAAATTTTAGTGATTTTTCGCCGGTTACATTTACAAACAAAGTTTGTTGATCTGAAACTGAAGTAATGCGTACCGATTTCCAAAGCGTATATGAAGTAAATTGAATCTGGTGATTGATCACACACAGAACTTAATGACTTAAGTCGATTGGATAGTTAGATGTTTTGTTATAATTTTATCAGTGGAAGTAGCGAAGATGAATCAGAGGTCCTCCAAGAAGGCACGTCCTGGTTCGCGACGGCATCGAACACCGTACGAGAGGATTCGGAGTAAGTTTAAAAAATATATATATAAACCAAATCTTAATATTTATGAAAACGTCTTATCTATACATCCGTTTAAAATAATAATATAAATAATATAAAGTTACCAAATGATTACACAAACCTCTGTGGCTGGAGCAAGTGTGTTTGTGACAGACAATTGTATTATATTGGATATATTGTGTCGTGTACACACGTGGAAAATGTAAAGGTAAACGGACTATCGGGTTTATTTTCCAAACGACGTCTTTTACCTTGGATAATTTATTGTTTCTTATGTTTACAAGGGTCCGCCCGTGAGCCTACAGGCGTACGAACGGCCGCGCGAGGGACGGTGACCCCGACGGTGGACCTAACCGGCGTCAGTCCTACGGCACCGATTAGCGGGCCCAGCTCTGCTAGGGTTACTTTACCCAATAACTTCGTGTGGAGTTTGAGAATGCCCGAAAGAAACATGCATTTGCAGGTCCGATGCTCATTCATAAACTCAGTGGCTCAGTGTCATAGGATTCGAAAATTTAATAATAATATTAGCATATTGTTTTTGTTATACATTTGCTTATAGTGATACGTAACTAACAAAATTTTGTTTCTCTGTCTGTTTCTCTGTTACGCTCTTCTAGTTGTTGTAATTTATTTTTATTTTATTAATCTATTTTTATCGTTATTTTAACATGTTTATTCCAAGTCCTCTATACTTATGATGTACGTACTGTGAGTTATAACACATTTTTACTTAGATACACTAGATTAACTATATATACAACTATTCCGGCAGCGAAGTTATATAAAGACAAAGTAACTTCACAAAGTCGACCAATTTATAGTTACCGACATCCCCACTGTTGCCAATCTATGTTTCCACACATGACGTCACCTTTCATTTATGTAACGTCGCTAACAGTACATTGTATTCAGCCCCATATAAAACTTTATGTTACAAATTATTTAATGAAAAACTAATAAGCTAAAAGGTGCAGGTAACATTGATCCTTCAATCATGATTATAGATGTAGATGAGCTCCACGGCGAGCATTCTCGCGCGTTTCAATCATATTAAATCAATTGGATTTTGGAATTTTTATCACCTAATTCGAACAAATAATTATCATGTTTTGGTTAATGCCAGCCGGCAAAAAATCAATACCTGCCCGGTTGTTGATAGATGTTTCGTTGTGCGGACTGCGATCTTTACGGTTCGTTTGTGTGGGGCGAGGGCGGTGTCCAAGGTTGGCTGTTATCGCTCATTAAACAGGTCTTTCTAGTCGAGTTACTCGTTGATTTCATATTTAATAACATTGTAAATTTGCGTTAGATAATGTCGTTGAAACTAGTGACGTAGGGACGTTATCGAGTTGGTGCACTATGTATTAACATTTTTCATGTCAAACTATAACGTAGTAGTGAATATTTTAATTTATTGTATTGTGTTTATCACTGTCGCGGGTGAAATGCGACTGCTAGAAAATTTTGACCGCATGTTGATTTTTCAGCTCGTGAATGTCGACATTTTTCAAGAGCTTCGTTCGCGTTTCTGTTCACTACCTAAACCGTTGTAGTGCGCTTGTTATATATAGAAAATGTTTTATTGTTCAGTTAATGTAAACTCACCTATTTATTTTCAGGAAGAATTTGCGATTCAGCGGCTCATAAGGAGTTACACAGAGCAGCTTAATGAAACATTTACTTCACACAATAACGAAAATGTAGAAGATGTACAATTTATTGGAGAACATATACAAGTTAATGAAAGGGATGTACAGTTTATTGAGGAAAATGTACAATTTAACGAAGAAGATGTACAATTTATTGGACAAGATTAGTTAGTTACTATGAAATAACTTGTATAATCAAACGGGTGCACAAAGTATGTGTATATATTTTTAAAATTCAGTGAAGAAAATGTTGAAAAACCATTCTTCCAATTTCTTGACCACGAATGAATGCCAGTAACTATGTTATTATTATCAAGCAGCCCGCCGTGACTTCACTCAGGTTAAACAATTATAAATATCTGACATTTATGCCATGTCCATCTGAAATATTCTACCATTAAAAGAATTTGTCAAATAAATGTCATGGTTTTGGAGATTGCCCTCCGCATATATATATTTTTTTTGCATAAATAAAAACTTAACAACAACCCCATCTGATGCTAAGTGGTGATAAAGTCTTGTTGTAAGTAAGTTGTAGTAAATGTTGAATACGTTTACTTATAAAAGTTTATTCACTATCCTCGAAGACTGACATCATATGTTGTCGGGAACACCTACGCGACCAAGCCATGCCATACCTGTGCAGTGCGCATGACGAAAGACGACTCAAACCGCGTCGTCCGCGCAGGCGGGATGTTCACGACTTAAGGATGGATATTTGCATTCGTCGGGTTCGATGGAGGAATTATTTGGAGAAACGTACAATTCAACTCGAAAATGCACCCTATAGAAGACCGAGAGCCTAGCACTCCTGCGCCTGTGCTCAATGCTTTGCAGATATAATAACAGATGGTAGGTCGGATGTGGCAGCACCAGCCCAAATGTGAAAACGTACTCCGTACACGGTCGGATCTGAATTTTGTACAGGGTTAACACAGACATACAAAATTATTATCTCTATATAATATTAGCATACATTTCCCTGGCAATATGGTGTATCATTTTTATAACTTTCGACAAATGTGAAGAAAAAGTGTCGAAATCTTCGACTATACAGTATATAACTTAAAGAAACAGATAACAAGTGAACAAATCGATATATATGTTCTACTATTATTAAGAGAGAGTGCGAATTTTGTGAGTTTGTGTATATGCGCTAAGGAAATTCCGGAAGCACGGCACTTGAAAAATTATTTTACCATCAGAAATATACATTATTCCGGATGTACAAAGGATGTATATCAAGTGTATCTGTATAATCATTAATTGTTGAATACCCAACGACCCGATCGGAGCGGAACGCTAGTCATACATACATATGCGTCCATTTTAATTGTCCACAATTAACGAAGACCGCTACAAATATTCTCGTGTTGACTAATGTGGCAGAAAAAAGAGATGATTGTGCATCTACTGAACACGTCTCATTGTTTCTCACTGTTTAAATAGTATAATTATTATTTATCTTTTATAATATATAGTAAGTACATTGTACGTTTACCATAATTATACTCAGTAAGTCGTACATCTTAGAATAATGATACTTTCATCCAATTAAGTGATTCAAGATACCTATATATCTTGAATTAAAAAATTATTGAAGGAGCAGGGCTCAACATAAATATAGTTCAGCTACTCGTACACCTGGGTTTAGTATACACATCCCACTTCTTATTAAGTGAATAATTAAACTTTACATTTAAGGTCACTTCCACACATTTTGCCTACATAATACCAAAATTATTTGATATCGATATAGTTGGACGTTTACATTTCAAAGGTTATCTAAGGTTTTTTAAGGCAAATAATTAATAAATGATTCATTTAACCTTGTATTTAATAAATAATAAACTACAAATAAAAAAGGGAGGGTATTATTCCCTATACTTTGGCTTTTATGCAGGGTTTTTATGATGATTGCTTAACATTACAAGTTTATTTAAAATATACAATTAAGTCTCAAAAGCTACAAAATATTTCACAACAATGTGCTTTTAGGATTCATTTGAACATGAACCTATACATATTATACCTTTCTCTAAGATCAGCTTAGAGCGCAGCCTCCTGCTGGGTATAGTTAAGTAAAATGTACTACATATTTGTATATAAGTATATTAGTAGAAAAATAATAATATCATATAGTGAGTAGTGAGAGGCAATGACATACCAAGTTCCGATATGTGAACGGACAAAGTAATTCGTTCGTTTCTGATATTTGTCTTTGGAGCTAACGAGAATAGACAATACGTACATACCTATGTATAATGTATATTTTAAAAACCTTTGTAAATACTAATGGTAAAACCAAAAGGCATATCGAAGGGTGAAAGGCTATTTGGTTTACGCTACAATATATTCAGGTGTTCAACTGATGAATTATCTGAAAGACTATGAGTTGCATTTATTTGTTCGTTGAAATAACATAATTATAGATAAAGATCCAAATATTTTCAAATCTTTTTTATTCAATTTTATGACATAATAAATGTATAGTGAAAAGGTAAAAATTTCGTGTGTATTTCAAACCTATATTATGTACCAGTCTTTATATAAAACTGAGAGGTGTAATCTATTTATCTATATATATATATGGTATGTAATTGTACCTACGCCAAAGCATTCAGATCAACAGTTATAGTATTAGACGAGGCAGGGGTTTTTCTGCTTTGGGGGATAAATTAGGCAATCAGTCGCGATTGTCATCGTAAAATAAATTTTTAAACTCTTATCAGAAAATCGTTAATTCAATCCTCAACGAAGCATTGTGTTAAAAGTACCTGCCTCAGAGCGAACTTCGTTTTGGTGGATCTCTTCATTTATGAAAAAGGACTCCTACCTCCTACCTATGTGTACCATGTATATTTGAAGCTGCGGCTGTGTAAATGGAATGACATGCTTAGAATACAGTTAGTTCCACATATATCGTTTATTTGCCAACAAATTATTAAAACTAAGAAGTAAAATACCGGCACATGAACAAGCTTACTAATTAATCAGTGTAGTAGTAACTGTATTATTACATAACTTCTGTGTAATTACATTAAGAAGGGAATGATTGATGACTTTATTTTACTAAAATCAATAAAAGATCTGACTGACCATCTGATGATGAGTGTAGTACCAAATTACTTAATGATGAAGAAACGGGATCCAGTTTAACTGTGGCTCTTCACACCACCAACATCAACAGTAGATACTAATCTGTGGTGTAGCTTCCAACGAACTGCAGTGGGAAGGTCAAACGCCATTGCTTTGTTCGTTATTCAGTAGGGTGTACCGGGAGTCGATGAAGACTTCGACCAAAGATAACCCTCAACTCGTAACGGTTGCCCCAACACTACCCTATCGATTATTCGAAACATGGATAAAGAGAGGAGAATAAAACACATTGTAACAACAAACAATATTTTATATTAAAGAAGAAAACTGTGTAACTATATAATATTGATAAGTTTTGTACTGATGATAACAAATAATTTTGTCCTGTGGTAGGTACCTACTGAAAAACAAACCCGTAAGGAATGTACTGTTAATTTGTCGAAGTTTCATCAATGTGTAAATGCAAAATTTATAACCGCCGTAAAATGAATGAGGAAAATGAATAATTAAGACTTTGCTCACATACTTTATATAAATTATAATCATTCTTTTTATCATTAGTTGCTACATTTAACAAATTCAAATATCATTCTAATACTACATATAGAAACGGCATAAGTGCCTTTTTGATTCAGTAATGCTACAATATTATATCGTATTTAAATAAGTTGAAAATTATTTGACACACCAAAACATTACACAAATATTTCACCATATTACGCTGAAAATGATTTCTCCATTTAATTAAATACATACACTTGAAAAATACAGGACAAGTTTCATTGAATAATACAGATAAAATTTCTAGTAACTACTTAATATGTCAAAACAATTTCATTTAATCATTTTTTTTATCTGTCTCTGATTGTTCTTCTCCTTCAGTTATTGCCAAATTACCATTTTTAACTTGCTTTTGTTGTTGCTCCATTTCACCAGAGAAACCAAACTCATTAACACGCTTGTGGTCAACTTTATAGATCCAGCGCTGATATAGGAAGATGAAGAATACAATATCTGTGAAATATTAATTTAATTTATCGATGTTTGAATAAAAAAATATATAAAGAATATGGATCAAATCAATTACTTACCATCCCTGAAGCAACCTATGCGATACATAGTTGGCATTTTGATGACGAATGCAAAAATATCATCAATGAAAGTATTGAGAAATTTATAGGTCATCATACGCCATGGTAAATGAGCCACAGACTTAAGTTTGTAATTTATAAATAACTGGGGTGTCATCATAATAAATCCAAATGTCAATAGATAACCATACATTATGTTCAGAATGAATGAGTACCATCCCTTATGTTCTTGGTAAAGCAAGGAATAAATACCATATCCAATCAACAGTGGGAAACATGCCCAACTAAGGTATCTGAAAGCTAATATGTCATACTCTCTAGTGCTTGATTCTACATAGGATCCTTTGTCAGTAAAGCTTAATTTTGGTATTCCAAATATCCTTTCCTCTCTGTTTATCTTTACATCCATAACCTTATTGATTTTCCATATTTCAATCATCAATCCAATGAAACATGAAATTCTCACCATGACATTTGTTTCATTGTCTAGAACATAGAGAAGTACAATAGTAGACTGGAATACATTGAAAAATACAGATCTTACAGAGAGACCCTCTAGAGATTGTCTGTTGTTCCAAAATTGTATGTCATTTTTAAACGCCAAGAGCTCAAAAATTGAATGTAGCACAGAAACAGATATGGTGAGTGCCAGTAAATAGGGAGATGTGTCCAGAAGCAGCTCTTTCACTGTATCCTGTTCTTCATCCTGTTCTTCAGCACCTAAAGCAGAGAACATACTCAATTTATCCCTCATAGCTTGAGCTGTATATAACTGCCATTTAAAAAGACTCAATGGTTGGAAAGTCAACTGCAACTCTAATTTTGTAGTTGTTTTATTTATAGGGACATAGTCCCTCATCATATTCCAGTAATCATTCAAAAACACTGCTGGTTTATATTCTTTTCCTTCAGGTAAGAAATAGATAAATTCATCAAGTGGTGGAGGAACACTGCCTTGCATCCAAGCAGTTTGGTCAGTGACTAAATTTAAAGTTAAGTTAGGATGCCAATGAGACACTATTTCCTCTTTCATTGTTTCTGCTTTTTTTACTTCTTCTTCTGACTTCTCAGTTTGTCCAGTCAATAAGTTGTGAGTTTTTTGATACCGCAATTTTTTAAACTTATTTAACATTTTCTTGTTATATGAAATGTATGGTCCAGCATAGATGTTTTTATCTTTTGAATTAGGTGATTTTCCAGTTGGTACAACATACACATGGAGGTAAATGGAACCATTGTTTCTAAGTGCTTTTGATGTCTCAAACTCCACAGAATGTGTATAACTACCGTCACCATTTGGTCCCCCATACCAATCTCCATACACTAGTCCGGTCTGTTTCCAAATTAACTGTGCATCATCAACATTCTCTAAATGCTCTTTTTCTGATAAATATGAATACATATCTAAAATTGTGCCATTTGCAAACATATTTACAGCAGGTGTGCGAGGAGTCCCGGCTGGGTAGTTTATATCAGTTTTTGGTGCAGCTGGTTGGCGAAACATTGAGGTTATAAAGTAAACAACCAACGCACGTATTATTAAAGACTTTGTTATGGCAAAAAAAGATTCCATTTTAGTTGGTTGCATCCTCCGCCGCTGTTCTTCAATTTGAGCATTAATCTGTAAAACCCAAAACGTAAAACTCATATGATTAGATTTAATTTATATAATAAATGTTTTGAATAACTTATTCAAATTAAATTTATATTTATGATAACAAATGCACACATAAAATTTAGATACATATATATATTGTTTAGCTTTTATCCATCCATTTATCCTTCAGCCTTTCAAAGTCCACTGTTGGTTATGGCTTATGGGCCTCCCCTAATTTACACCACTCTGACCAGTCCTGAGGCCTCTGAATTCAGCGAATACCTGCTGTCTTCAGGTCGGTGAGCGTTCTACGCTTCCTTTGCCAAGACGTGGCCGCCATTTGAGGGCCTTTCCTTTTTGATTTTGGTTAAAAATACAATGTTAGTGTTAGTGACATCAAATATCTTTAATACAGCTTAGTGATGTTTAA
>DWPT01002619.1:0-15857 GCA_018251895.1 Agathymus mariae mariae | reverse complement strand
TTAAGTTACAAATTGTTATTCTGCGGTTTTGCTGCACATTTCGATCAACAAATCTCTTACATGTGCAATTTGTTCGGAATTCCATTATTAGACAGGATAGGATAATTTCAAACAGTCCAATTTCAGTTTCCATTTTAATTTTTAAATATATAATTAAAGGTTTTTAATTATTAAAGCACCAGTCTACCCGAAGAGCTCAATCCCTAGTCCACTTATAATCTAAGGCTGTGTAAAGTTGTGGTTATGAATATGAAGAACCAAATAAGAACCAACTACTGACTGAATAGGCTTTTATAAGTTGGTGCGTTCAACGTCTTAGACTTCATCATCACTTTCCATCAGGTGGTATTATTATCAAGCATCAAATTATTCTATGTAAAAAAAAGATTTATTACCTGATCAATTTGGAAAAGTTTGTCATAATACCGAGGCTGACTTCAATGAATAACTCTTGTTTGTAATAACGAATTAATAATTATAAAATAGACAAATTCTAGTAACGATATCACACATACACACACAAACGCACTCAAATATCTACATTAATAATACGAATTATAATACACATATATACATGTTATTCATTTTTATGTGACACTAAAACACGCGTACAACATGTAAGTATGAACACTCACGCGCAGTCAATAATACCTTTCTTAGAGATTTTTATATTATCCCTTCTCGACGTCTGCTCATATAATATTGAATATACTTTCACAAGTCTTATAAAATGTTGAGAAAAGAGGCCCGAAATACAGTTTTCATCTAACTCCGGGTTAAGAGGCTTCACATAATACAATGTATATAAAATATGCCAATAAAGTACTAACAATGGATTTTAATCCGACTTTACCGATCAGCCATAGTTTCCGTTACAAGAGAAATAGGATTAATTTATTTATTGTTGGCTCTCCAACAACATTACACAATTTCAATTTGATGGTTTTTCATTATAGATAGTCGTATATTTTAAAACAGGTATATTTATATTTCACGCGATAAAATTAACTCGTTCGGAGAGTGCTGCAAGCTAGACCTTGATAACAAACGCGACGAATTAAAAGCCCGACCATCAGCCACTACAAACTACGAGTATAAATCTTTGCCAAGGGCGTCCTCATTTCACCAACATCGGCCACATTAGCCATATTAGGGCGCATGAACGCCCTAACCCAGTTCAGGAGTTAGAAGTATTCGCCGTGGCTGAAATCGGCTGAAGAGTACAATAATAATACTTATATTTCAATTATACTATTTTAAAAGTATATCAATAATTTACTGTATCGTTAACTAAAATTGTACATTCATAATTTTTTCTAAACAATTATAACATTCCGTAGGAATATCGCGTATTTAATTGAATTGAATTATGATTTATCGCTGAGCAGTATTAACGAGTTATTTCCTTTTCAAATCTAAATTAATATAATGTTTTTATATTTGTGAATGTTCTTCAACTGTCATTCAGGAGGAGTGATCGTAGACCATATATATCTGTAAACATAATTCTCTCATTAACTTTGGTGATTACTTTGATACATTATTACTTCGGAGTAGTAAAATGAATGAGCTTTGAGTGCCTATAAGTTGATGTACAAGATTGTTTAAAAATGTATCTAGTAAACTTATAGTTCGATAGGTTCAGTTCCTGTTTCCATTTTTGCATGCAGCTCAGTTACCGACAAACATGCTGTAAATCATTTACAGTACCGTCGAAGCACCAGAAATGGCTCATTAATCAGTCCCAGTGTTGAAAGTACTGCGTCATTATATTGACACTACGATTTTTGTACTTTTATTAGAACAACAGACTGCCTAGAATACTCCCCCCAATTGCATTGTGGCAGAACTGGGTGTCGTAAGAGGCGTCGCAAGCCAGCCTGCTTGGTGGTAGGGCTTCGCGTAATGATTATATTATCAGTATTATTATTAATTCATTCATATTATTACTGGTATTATTAACTTTCGTGAAGCCTGCCTGGTTAACTTCCATACTGATACTTGAGTCGGCCACCAAACGACTCGTCGTGTCCCGGCTAGGGGTTTGGGAGCTTTCTTTCATTCTTTTATTCTTCTCATTTCCTGGACTACTACGCACCAGTGATACCTTTAGTCTTACTATCAGGTGGCTCTTCTACCCGTTTTTCGGCTATCAACATTGAAAAACAATACAGAAGCAATGTACGTAATACCGAATATTAATTCAGTTGTTACGTAGAAAATCTTTACGTGTTTCATGTAATTAAAGCTGGCTTAAAAATAACAGCAAAGTAATAACAGGGAACTAACTCAACAGACGCTTCGCAAAACAATTATGAAACGAATAAAACCGGCGTGAGTTTGTTTTTAATGTATACACAATTAAAGGAACAGATGTTTTGAATAACATTATCCTGGGATTGCTTGGGAATTCATTGAATTGTAATGTTGCGTTTATTTTAAGGAAAATTTGGTTGTTTATTTTCATTTCATGGGATAATACAATAGGGGACGCGTAAGTTTAATACTGTTGTCTGTCGTTATCTTAAAATTAGTTCATGTAATTAAAATTATTTTTTAATAAACACAGTCTATGGTCACATAACTGCTCATTTGAAGCCGTTTACCATGGTTGAAGTATATAATTACATTATACTAGGGAGTGTTCGTACTGAAACTAAACTGCACCGGCTTTGAAATTGGACATTGTATGGCATATAATGAGCTTAGTTCGTCATCTTCCAAACCAATCTTCCGTGCTTATGGTGCACCCTGCGGAATTAAGCAATGGCGCGTGTTCCCTCCTGTTGGCGGTCGCTGACTTTGTACCACCGTGTTCTATCCCGGCGAAAGCTATACGGTGGTAGGGACACCACTGCTGTAGAATTAACCGTTAATATTTTTAAAATTCATATTTTATTACTTAAATTTTTGTACATTATCAAGACCTGTAGATGTAGATTTTGCATTCATTGGCCTGCATGGTCGCCTAAGTTCGCGATGCTGTTGTAAAAATAAGATACTTCACATTCACCAAAGAATAAAATGTCTCAATATTAAACATATTTTTACTATTTTCTCTTGTATGGCGTATTGTTAAATAAATATGTAGAAAATATTATAATGAATATGCGGATTATGCGATGAATGGCACCGACTAATGTTAGAACGCGGGGTACTATCTATACTATCTATTGTTGTGTATTAGTATGGGATCAAATTCACTATCAATCACAGCTACCAAAGCATTAAGCTTAGCACTTTTGACAGCTTATTTTTTGGCATGAAAATACTAGACATCATGGTCATTAGTTTTGTGTACCGGAAAAGCCTTTAGTAGCTTGAATGTCTTGGTTTTCCATTCCGATTTTAATCGTATATATTAAAATCGACAGTGAATAGGTCTTACTGAGTCTGTGTGGTTGATTGTCAAGATTACATCATTCTTACTTACTATTTATAATACATGAAAAATGTTGCATCTCTACAAAAACATTCAGTATCGAGTATTGTCATAATATATATATATATATATATATTTTATTTCAAATACATGCACATGGGTACACCTACACGCCCTGACTAAAATGTTTTGTTGCGACTGGCCTGGGCACATACAAATTAAACCTACGACCCGAGAACAAACGATTATCTGTCATATAAATATCTGTTCCGGGAACGAACCTGAGACCGCTTGCTCACCTAGAAAGTCGTCATTGTTATAAAAATAATACAACGTTAACATTAACTTCCAATGATAAATATATTTATTTACAATATTGTCGAAAGATTACAATTTACTGTTGAAATATTATGAACAACGTGGAGACAGTTATTTATTATTAATTTTAAATTACTTTAGATTACGTCACACACGTTCACGTTTTTATACATGGCGTCATAAAATACAATATAATGATATTCATTCTCAATATTAAAAACAATATGGATTAAAATATGCAAAATGAAAATGTCATTCTAGAGATGAAAATCTCGTTCGTAACAATAACAAACTTTTCATACATACTTTATAACCTGCAATTATATTGTATGTACGATATAAATAAATAAAACAAACATTTGAAACACTGATTCGTTTGTCGCCTAACTGCAAACGAATTGATCCGAGGGTATTAAATCAACCGATCAATCTCAAGAGGGTTTGTCAAAGATATATTGGAGGCTTTTATCTGTCTAAATACAACTGCTTATAAGTGATTAGCGGCCTATCCTTTTTCTTCGTGGGGATTGAACAATTATATATATATATACCTACATTACATATAAACCTATTCTTACCGGAACGACATACCTTTAATAAATAAAGAATTTTTCAAACGCGTGGTTCCAGAGATACATTTTACAATATTTGTATAGATTATAGCTAGTGCATTGCAACTAGATTACCATGATTTTTGCGTATCAATGTCCCACAAGCGAGCACTGGTGGTGGTAAATAACCCGTTGTATGTTCATTGACCGAACCCAGATACAATTTAATTTCTTTGCATATCGCGATCTATATGATTCTATAATACAGGTAATTACGATATGTAATTTGTACGACCACTCATAATCGTGAGTACTCGTATCATATAAAAATATAGTAGGTAACAATAAATTCTAATAAGTACATAACTATATGTAGAGCTCGCATGTCAAAAACTCGCAAACTACAAGTTTTCAAACATCAAACCTACTAAAGGCATATTAAAAGACAAACACTAATACGTTTATTTATGAAAAAAAAAATTAATGTGTTTCGTTGCTTAATTACCAGGAGCTCAGAACACGAAGAGCAACCTGGTCCGGAGTTCGTATCAGCGGGCGTATCTCTGTTCGTCGGCGGAGGCGCTTGTGGCGGCGGCGTGCTGTACAGACAACGTACCGCGCCAGCTCCTCACGCGCCTGCCCACCTGGTACCGCCGGCGACGCACGACCGCTTATGGATGTGGAAATGCTTTAATTACACGTGAGTTTGTTTACCTATTTTTATATTATAAAATTACTGTCAAAGACAAAGTTCCTTCAACTTGGAACAGCATATAGTGTCTTTATGTTTTTTGTTTTTCATCACATAAGCAAGTGAAAAGTTATAAAAACGTTTACACATCTCACTCCCCCGCACTATGATTCCCTGTGTTGCGGGCGGCATGGATATACACAAATATGAAATCACAAACAACCATGACCTGAGAACAAACATTTATCTGTCACATAAATGTCTGCCCCGGCCGGGAATCGAACCCGGAACCCCTCGCTCGGCAGGCAGGGTCAAGTTATTTAGTTTACAAAAATCACATAACCACATGAAATAGACCTCCATGTGGAAAATCAACATTTAAACCACTAACCTATCATTCCTTACTGCTACCATGAAAATTAAAAAAAAAACTTAGTACAATTTTCTAATTCATTAATTTCCTAATGATCACAAACAAAAACTACAGTGAATTGAAATTCATTATATCCTTTTAGATAAAACGTGATCGTAAATCAAGTCCCGATTGTATTAACCTGTTTAAAACTAGGTTAATTGTGGCACAAACATTAATAACGACGCTATGACGGCAACGGAACTGAAAACAAGCGGCCGTCGCGATAACAAAGCAAAGTATCAGTTCCATAAATTCACATTTCGCTGATTCACATACCGGTGTGACATGACAAACTGCGTCACGGACGGAATATCCGCATCAATTGAAATCGCCTTGGACTGTCGTTACCGAAAATATTTATCATCATATCTATACAAGAAGAGGCGAAGGGATCCTCGATAAGTACGTGCAAAATGAGTCATTTTGGCGCACTTCATAACAGTGACGAAATGAATTTTGAATTAGGAACTTGAATTACTTATATAATATTAAAAAGTTTGAATGTTATTCGCTTTCATAAAGTCCTAGCCGGTAATAAAAAAGTGCGCCCAACGACGTGGCATTGGTTAACCAAATAAAAAAACTTCTTGTTCGTTCTTAATAACTTTTATCAAAATATTACGGACAATTTTATTTAGTCACCATTGACTCAACATGATCATCCGAAGTTATTACGAATCTGCAAGTGATAAATCAGTCAACGACATTATCTCTTCCCAACAAAACACTTACGATAAACTTCCAAAATTTGCTAAAACGAATCTCATATTAACATAAATTTGTAATTTGGTAAAGTAAATATCAATATTCGTTACTAAAAAGCATCTCTTATTTATTTCTCTCATAGAGGGGGATGAAAATCAGAGTGTGACACACGGTACCAAAATCATTTAACCTCGAGCGACTTTCTTTGATCCTTCGCTACGCTTAGGATTCTACTCTAGAATCCTTTGCTGCACTCTGGATTCAAATAATCGCTTTCGCCCTAAATACATTTGTTAGGTACCTACTACAATCTACTTGTTTCATGAAATAGTATAATTGTAGAATAATATATTTTTCCACATTTTACTAATAATCATATTTTGAAGAAGCCAAATCAGGAAATTGCTATGAATTTTAGACCCACGATTTCGATTTGAATTGTATTTATATTTACTATGTATAATTTTATTTCTTTTTACGCCCAACTAAACGAACTGTTACACCCGGTCCTTAAAGTGTAATTATCGCAAAATTAACAATCTAATTCAAATAAAAACCACACTGTCGAGCAGTCGCATTTTATCCGGGGCTTGCGTTTGTCCGAAACAAAGGGAGGACATTTTATGAAAAGTGTTTTTGGTTAGTAACTAAAGTCAGTGTGTGAAAGTTAGTGTTCTCTTTTTTAATTACCTTCAAAGATTGTACCCTCACATAAAGTAAAACGACAGGCAGCTGTTTCAATCACAGCATTCAATTGGCACTATGAGTTAAATTCGTAGACTTATTAATACAGCAAACAAAGTACAGATGTCAGTTTCATAAATTAACGTTTGGTGATTCACACGCCACGATCCGTAAGTTATACGCAGCGACATGACATACTGAGCCCGGCGTATAAACCCGGACGGGGTTGAAACGAACTGGGAATTTTGATAGCGTCATTGCGAGTGGAAAACTCCATTCATGTCGTTCCCAGTGATATATGGATCAAGTTTGTGCTTGATTTCCGAATGGTCAGCTTTGTGTTAAATGATGTGCTGTACCATTGTTAGGATTTTTATGAGGAGGAAGTTATGATAAACGAACCTCGTAATATTTATTTATCTACACCTACGTTAACGTTGCCGCGGTACCAGTCTCACATTGGGCAAGTACTAGTTGACAAACAACACACATGTGGAAACAAGAGAATTTTTTCTAATGACAATACTGATTTTGTTTTAACTTTCTTTATTGCTTTTTTAGTTCTTCTTATATGTGGTTCGTATATGTGTAAACTAATCACAGAAAAAACAAATTGAATACTAAAAACTGTCTAAAATGAGAACGATGCTGTTAATATATCGGCTCGGTCAACGTGAACGTGGTCAATAATGACGTGTTTTATTTAGACTCTTATTTAGTAACGGTTTCGGGTATATTTTTATTTCGGATATCCGATAGTTTTGGTTACGGAGCTCCATAACATCCCTGATATATATATATATAAACTAATGAGCACTTGCGTGGGTGATTAAGTAAATATTGAGTTTTCTTGCAAATCTGATTTGTCCATATTATTTAAGTTAAGCTAAGCTGAAGCCTTTACCCCTTACATCGTAAGAAGAGCTCCAAGCCCAACAGTGGAACAGTTATGGGTTATGTCGATATACTATTTTTAATACTAGCAACATTAGAACATTGTCAATTAAAACATTCACTGCGTTAGTAAATCTAAAGTATATCTTGCGGGTCTTTTAGCGAAAGCGACCCAAAAACTTGTCGTGTCCCTCTGCTGCTGTGTGTCTGTAACGTCTATATTTTTGCGTGTACGACAGAACAAAAACATATATACAAATAACTTTCACTTAAAGTTATTTTCAATGTCATAATAATAATAAATTGGAACTCAATCGAGTCCCTAAAGCGCTGTGTTGTGATATTTTCACGCAGTAAATTATTATGTCCATCCAATTTCCCAAATCGCAGACCTGACAGGCAAAATGAGTGGAGAGCGGTTGGCCAATTTCGGCGCAGGCGCAACGCAAGCAGCACGCTTTGTTTTAGTGTTGTTCAAGTATCAAAGCGAGAGTCTGGACGTTTTTTTTATTTCCCACGGGAATAGATATTTTTTCAGGGATAATAAGTATCCTAGATTATGCCTAATAATATAAGTTACAGTAATTCCAAGGGACATCCAGTTTATTAGTTTTGTTGTGATACGTGGTCACATAGATAGGCGAACAAATATGCTAAAGAATATGTTAATATATATGTATCTTTAAAAAAATGACTACCTATATTAAAATTTCTATTCTGTGCACAGCTTTAACCCTTAAACAGTGTTATTATCGGTAAAGATAACTAACACGTTGTTTTCCGATAACGCAAATTAATTTTCATGGGTTGTTCTATTAGCATAGTAATTGTTAGTTTCGGCTTGTTTAGGGTTCTACTTCCTTCCAATTTCATAACTACTTCGTAACTCGAATTAGATAAGTACCGCGCTCCAGCACTGAAATGGAATGGCGGTGTGTTCGAATCTGATCGCTGCGGTCGTAATATCAGTGGAGTTTCTTATTGTCAGGAAATTGATTGGTTTTCTGTAGACATCACTTAGTTCAATTTTACAAATCAGCCGTTATTATGAACGACATGATTTAAAACATAACAGTCTCGCCGTGACCATGCTATATATAATACAATACAAAAATCGTGATTACTCGTTGCAGTAAAAATGACCAAATGCCTTTTTGTCTCATAATACCAACGACATGCGTTCACATATACCACCGGCACCCGAAAAGATAGTTATCAATTTTTATGAAGCATTTGATACATTTATTTTTCCCATTTCATTTTTATTTACGGATCTTAGTCCTAGACCCTTACCTAGTTATGTCATTTAGACACATATATATATATTTATTTACCCTCTCATTACCCTCTTACGAGATTGTCAACTCTAAAGTTTACTTACTATTCCACAAAAACAGGTTTATTTCTCAGAATAAAAAGTATTTTAGCTAACAATATTATCATTTATAAATTTCCAATTTCCAAAATAAATTCAGTAAAGAGATTGGACCTCGTTACAATTTTAATATAAGCATAGTATGATGACCAACCAACAAGCCCAAGATGAATGGATTATGAGTGGTAAAAAAATCAGTTCTCTTCTTCAGTGCGTCCAAGTGTAGATCAAACTACCGTGCTCTATGAGTACCGATACATATTTACTCGTATGTATTAGGCTACTTTAAAAACATTTGCGCGACATAAGAACTTTCGATACTCTGATAGCCTCATTAATTCTTCAGTCAGTCTGCACCAGAGAAGCAAGATGTGCTGAGGAGTTTCATTCGCCGTTTCTTCTCCTCGATGTTAAAGCACCTTTCCGAAACGGTAGTAGAAGCAAAAAAATGACGGGCATAAGTGTATTTACAGAATACCTACATGACTAAATGTATTTGAATTTGAATAGGACCCTCCAGACCTCGTCAAATAAACCAAAGGAATTACCAGTTAATTATTTTAAGCAAACATTATTGCAAACATTTTTACCAGTAAGTTATGTTCTATTTTATGTTATGTTAATATATTTTTAATTTTGTTGTAAGGGCACAACTCTCCACGGATGGCGTGACAATTGCTGCGCCCTCGGAAGCGGGGCGTTGGTCTCTCTGGGCTCTGTCACTCTCCAATCGAGGTCTCCGCTTCTCTGCTCCGAAGAATATCAACGTCTTCCGACCAATACAGCTGGACTTCTCGTTACCTTCAGCGCTGAAAGTCGGAGAAACGGTCGAAGTGGACGTGAAGATCACAAATAATATCAACAACTGTATGGATGTAAGTGAGCTTTTTGATTTTACTACATAGCCCCGCAAAGGTTGCTTTACAATATAAAATATCAAATAAAGACCAACTTCGGCCCTATCCGATCCTGATACATTCGAACTTGTCTGAGGATCACCTCAATTGACAAAATCGTTCAGAAGTCGAGCAATCACCTTTGTTAGTCACCTGGCAACTATTGTATATACTAAAGTTAATTTAAGCTTATTTATTTTTATACTAACAAATGCACTCGCTTCGCTTCGGAAAAACTACCTTAACCGTCTGCATCTTTCTAGATTAATTCAGAACATTTTTATTTATTGACGGATTGCAATGAAACAAACTTTACGTTTTAAGTGACGCAATACATTAGTGAAGACCAGAACAAAATCGGTTAAGCCGTTTCCGAGATTAGCGAGAACAAACGCACAGACAAACAGACAAAAATTTTAACAACTATTGTTTTGGTTTATACTGCGTTGATAAAGGCCCATAATAATCGTCTTTCTCATATATCATTCATGTACAGAAATCGATCAGTTAGAATTTTACTATTGGTACAGATGATCCGACAAAGATAATTTATAAGTATATTCATTTTTTTGCTATGTGTCAAAATTTAAAGATGCAATGAACATAGTTAAATAACTATGTTGTAATTACGCTACAGTTTCATTTTTCAATTTCTTCAATAGAATAACATACTTGTAAGAAATATTTGATTTTTCAAATAATTATACAGTTCATGTAAAAATATAATCGATGCTAAAATAAATTTCAGATGATAGTTTACATATACATACATGCATTTTATGCTAAAATATTACTAGTAACCACAGACACCATAAATATGCGTATTAAAAATTAAATTATCGCAAAACGTTATGCAGCTGGTCGATTTACCGCTTCCTTCTTGGCCAACAACACGTCTCTACCTGGTGTTTCAAATATTGCCACTTATCATCATGCGACTTTAAAGAACTAAAAAAGAGCCACAAAATGAACGTACCTTTAAATACAAAACCTCTACAGTATCTATCGATTATAAGCAAATAATAGTTTCTCTAAATTCATACAATTAATATAATATAATATGAGGAAAAAAAGCAAACGTTACAATAGAAAAATAAGGTAAAAAATCGTAAAATCGTGCCTCTGTTTACCCTAAACGGAATCCCAGTAACTAATAGAGACAAATTGTATTTGTTCAAGATGCTTCCCTTAATAAATGTTATCGTATATTATTTGTGTTACATGTGATTGTGCCTGCTTTCAAATTAATCTAACCCCAACCCTGAGTGCCTTAACAACTTATGAAGTCACGCGAATATAGCATTTATATATTACACAACAGAAAGGTGAAACGCGCGACTGCGTAAACCCTTTGCTTGTTAATGGGTTTTGCACCTCGTTGAGTAAATAATTATGACGTTCGGGCTTACACGTTTGTACAGTGGGCTTGAGCAGACGACGCGTGTCAGTTTATTTTAATCGTTTATTACGGTGTCAATAACTTCAATGGGTTATTTTGTGGGAATTATATATGTTACTATGTGGATGAGTTATTAAAGTTCAGATCATTTGACGAGCCGAATAACACTATGGTTATCATATCTGACTACGGTTCTAACGGTTCTGGGTTTAATCCTTAGTGAGGCAGAAATTTGAATAATGAGTTTAATTTTCCGTTCTCGGTCTGCGTGTTTGTGGTCTGGTCTTTCTGTGTTGTCCATAGCATACACATTAAATTGCAGTTTAAGGCCATAAGTGTATAGCTTCATTATTTATTTATTTAGCTAGTTAACAACTAAACAAAAAATTATTTGCTATGGCTAATCCTGCTTTAACAGCATTCGGTGAATTATGTTAGGTCTAGAAATTTTCAGATAAAACATTACTTCCCATCTCTCAACTCTCTGTGTTGGAGTCGATGGAGAGGCGTGAAAAGAGGCTCATTGATGACCCAGATCTGGTTGAAACCAATCTACAAAGCCTTGATCAGAGGCGCAGTGTTGCCAGCCTATTCTATAGGGTACATTTTGGAGAGTGCACAGGAACTGTTCCAGTTAATTCCCCCATCGTCGTTTTTCCATAGAAAACCTCGATATTCGGCAGGTATCCACCTTTACGTAGTGAACGTACGACCTGTACGGACGACGCGGTCTACGTTTTAATTCATTATGAGCACTGCAAAGGACTGGAATAACTTGCCCGCGTCGGTGTACCAGACTACTTACGATGTGGGAGTCTTCAAGCGGAGAGTGAATAGGCTAATATAAGTTAGTGCATTAAACATCTTGGACTTCATCACCACTTACCATCAGGTGGAATTGTTGTTAAGCATTAACTCATTATATATAAAAAAAAATTGTCGCTAATCAAATACTGCAGTATTTAATACACTTTCTTCTGCTATTTTATAATATGTGTCTCCATTCAACGCTCAACTAAAACTGACCTTCCACCGTAACGTTCGTCAAGATGCCGAGCCTTCTCATTGGTCGACGTCTAAGATTGATTTACTCAAACTTGATCGAGTCCGCTTTGTACCTTACTATTATAGACTAGCAATTGCCCTCGACCACTTCGGATAAACTACCTTACGCTTAAACATAGCATCTGCATTTTTCTGAGATTTTCTCGTTCTGTGAATTAGAAATACATATTTTAATTCTTTGTGAGATTAGTGCGAACAAACGCACAGATAAACAGACAAAAATTCTAACAATTACTACTTGTTTTGTGTTCTATGTTAACAAAGGCCCTTTATAATAGTTCATCGTTCATGTACAGAACTCGATCAGTAAGAATTTTATTATATGTATAAATTAATTCATAAATAAAAAAAACTCAAACATATACATATATATTAATACAATTCTAATTCCTAAAATGTAAGTGCTGTTGCTATTTGTAACCGTAAGGCGTAGTTTTTCCGAAGCGAAGCGAGGTCAGTGTGCCGGTTAATAATATAATTTACAAACAATAAAATATGCTTGTCTAATTATTTAATTTTTTATTGTATGACATAAACAGTATTGCAACGACCATAATGTATCCGATCCTAACAACCATTATAGTCTTAGGTTATCTTATTTCTACCAAATCTCATGAAAATTATGTATTTTATCTACCAAATGAACACGATATAAATTAATTATTCAATTAACGTACTTAGTTGAACATCGGTAAACAAATTTAGGATGTGAAACTTGTAATCCAATGTTGAAGAGATTCACAGAGTTAGCGATAGTGGCGATTTTGTTTGCGATCGCCCATCGAATACTGATGAGGACTCTGCGAGATTAATGGCCAAGTTGCGAGCATTAGGCGGTCCTAGCATAGTTGTTGGAACTTTGGAGGGTAGTAGAATTCGTGTTTGTTCCAGAAATTCCATTCCATTCTCAATTTACAGCAGCGTCTTTTTGCTCATGGTTTACTTATACGCGGATGGCCTCACTTGATTTTGTTTAAAAAAAAACACAGAGTAAACTATATTTAAAATTAAATAAATCAAACTATTACTTCAATCCATACTGCACCATTACGAGTATGACATCCATAATGTTATGTGAAAAGCCTTCCAATTCCAAACCTTATATTATGTCGTTATTCATCAACTTACATGTTCTTGTTTTGACATACGATACCCTCGGTATGTTATACTGTCCAATTCGATTTGTAACACTATCTCAGATATGTCGAATTAACTTAACAGACTCCCAACTTGTTAGGCTCGTAGTGTAACAACGATTTCGTCGAGTCGAATCTTCTACAGTTTAAAATAAGTTGATTAGTAGACGAGTTAAAAAGGATAGATGTTGATTCTAGAATTTTTTGTTGTAATGATATCTTACTCACTAATAATTCACCTGGTTACATAAATAAACGTATTTTTTCGATTGTTTTCATGAGTACGCAATTATTTTCGCCGAAAAAACTTCATTCGGGTCAGGAATATTCCACTGAAAAGGCACCCTTACGCTTTTTGCTTATATAATTTTTTATTAATTGCCTCATTGTAGTGTATTGTAAGTCGTGTAAGTAATGACAAAAAGTTTTTATAGCTAAAATAGTTGGCGAACGCGAGCTAATTAGTTTTTTATGGTAGTTTTCAAGGTCATGCTTTTATCCAATCTCCAATTAATATTAAGTCGATTGCTTCTATGTATAAAGTATGCACTGAAATTAATGAGAAACTGCAAGTTGTCCTTTTTCTACATTAAATATTGATATACTATTATTTTATTTCATGAGTTTTCACAAATAATTAATATGCCTATTAATCCAACACTGTGACCGTGTCATAGGTCGCGACAGACACCAGCCTGCTTGGTGGTAGGCCTTCGCGTAATGATTATATTATCAGTATTATTATTAAGTCATTAATATTACTGGTATTATTGTATTTCCGTGAAGCCAGCCTGGCTAGCTATCACCCTCCTGATTGAGTCAACCGCCAAACAACTTGTCGTGTTCCATGAGCATGAGAGTACTTTCCTTGTTACACACCCTTCTTCTCATCTCCTGGCCGACAACTCATCAACGATACCTTTGGTCTTGGTGATGATATCCATGGACGATGGTGACCATTTACCATCCGGTGGCTCGTCTGCTCTTTTGTCGGCTATTAACATCGAAAAAAACTATACATATAAGTCCAACATGAAACATTATTTTAAATCTTCCTGTATTTCATCCAAGTTCCACATAAAATCTTAAAGAATATGCTTAAAATACGTCAAGTCACCTTAAAAGTGCTCCAATGTTTGCATGAACCATCATAAAAGTCAATACTAGAATATTTATAGGGAAAAATATTTTATTATTTTTTTTCTTTTCTCAACAGACTATTAAGAGACAATTTAGTTTGTCTTCACTCTCGTGGGAATGGAAACTTAAACTAACCAAATCGAAACGTGGAAAACCATTCTATAACTTATGTGACGTTAATTTAAGAAAACACATATACATATATATGTGCCTACTTAGGTGTTGATCGTAAGGTCATAAACGCAAGGTTAACAATTTCCTATATATAGGAAAATTTTGAGGGATTACATGAAATTATTTGTCATGACAAATATTAATATTTCTTGGAGTTTACATAAAATATTAATTATGTCAAATAAACAAATATAAATTCCAGGGATAAGTTAGTTTCTCCAAATACATTTAAGATTTACATACATTCTAATTTTCAATTAAATTTAATGTAGGAGATAATATATTTATTCAATGGTATTATGGAAAAACGCACCGTGAGTTCTATATCGATATGTATATCGTCTCACGGCGAAGAATATATTCAAAAACACCGCGTTATATAAACTTTTCCGGAATTGAGAACAAATCGAAATGTAACTATCTATATACACTGTAGCTTTTCTTTGGAATAAATTTGATTTTCGAGTCAAATATGTCGGTGTTAATAATTTGAAATTTCATAGGTTTTATGATTGCCTGTGAACGATATAAACGTCATGATAATTATACAATCTTACTTTTCAATTTGCAATTATTTGTGGCAAAATGATCTTCAATAGCTTTGATTATGTAAAAACCAAGAGCTGAGAGTAAAGTGGGATTTATCCTGTTAAATCAAAACGTGTAATCACTATTGCATAGCAAATTATTGACTTATATTACCCGAAAGACAAGACGCTTGTATCGCCAGGAAGTGGATTGGATAATGTCGTGGACTTTGACGTGGGTAGATACATAGGTGCACGACTGTATAGAAATTAGGTGTGCCTCTATATTGGATGTATTTAAGAAATCCAAACACGTATTTATTTACCTGGTATGAACACTTATGTCTAGTAAATATAGTCATTAACGAAGGAACTTCTAACTTCGAACTACCTAATAGCGGGGGGCGTACTGAAAAATCAGCGTCGCTGTCGCGTCACACCGGCCGCGGCACATGCTGAGTGCGCTCCTTTTTACGGCTTGTGGCACACTCACTAAATTTTAATT
>DWPT01002618.1:0-15859 GCA_018251895.1 Agathymus mariae mariae | reverse complement strand
TAAGTGGAAATTGCTCTCCTATGAAATATTACAATTAATTCAAAAAAAAAAAGTTTTCGTCACCAACTGACCCGTAATCCAACGATTGAACTGGCGTTGTCATGACAACGGCTGTAGGGTAAACTCCCCATGTCTAGTTCACGAACACTTATTTTCGTTATCATAATAAATAAGTCTGAAATTCGTGCAATAACTTCCAATGGGATCACAATAAAACTGTAATGTGGAATTCTTTTATGATAAAATTTGATTTATTACATTTATCTTTTCGATAGATGAGTACATTTACATTGCACTAGCATATATTTGTAGCTTTAAATGAAGAAAATTTATTTGAATAAAATGAACTAAAATGCACTTGGGACATTTAATTTTTTTTCTTTTGCAGTATGTGTATTACAAAATCAAGCAGATTTCTATAAACAATTAACAATAAAAACCGTTTTAATAATATAATGGTCACACGCAATATTCATCGTTTTGTATCAAATGATAAAATCGATTAAATTTTAATACAATAATAATGATACATAAAATATTTTGTACATGCTATCAGCGGAATAATAATAGCTTCTTATTCAAGGTGAAATGTTTATTTCGCATAAAATAATCAACAAAAATCAAACTGAACCATGTAGGTACAGCTACCCACTGTAAACACAGTGTGAAACCCCAATTTATTACCCGGCGACTGATGATGATATATCGACGTCGACTGCTGTGTTGATCGTCACTTACCCTACCCTTATCACGGAGCATGTAATTTCGGATTCATTGCCCTCGGTCTCCCCGTCTTGTATTTCGGGGACATTTATTAAAAGTAAAAATATTTTATATGCCTAAGAATTTAACGATTTTGATTTATTATATAAATATAATTTTATTGTACTTACAGGTACTTTCTGGTAATGAGAGGATGAGCCATGGAATCACGCAGTGCGCCGCCGAGCCCCGACGAGTCAGGGGAGGCGGTGTTCGATTCACGTTGTGGAAGATACCCACATGCGCAACATCTCCAAAGAGCATTTGCGAGCTGCCGCGAAACAGTACGACCCCGACCTCATCATCGCCATGCCACTTCCGAACCGGCACGACCAGACGATCGAGTCCTTATTACCGCCGAAGTTCACGACTATCCTTCATCCGAGTCTGGTATAGCGGCCGATTGTCCCCATGCTCATACCAGCAACCCCGACGACAGTCCCTGCTACGATCGCTCAGATTACGAAGGAAACTCCACATACAGCCTAAGGCACAGTAATTTTCATAACGTGGACTGTAAGCACCATCCCGGAGACTTCAACCGTAGCCACACTCCGGATTATAATCATGACCATGGTTCTGACTGTGAACGCGCAAATCAGCGTTCACAAACTGTTCGTCGACCACATCGAAAACATAAACGAGAAGAAGATGATGGTGCACAGTCACTAGATGAACGCTGTGCTCGAGATCTAGATGAAATATTACCAGCAAGACTTGCAGCCATAAACTTGTCAAGAGAGCCACCACCACAAAGCTGGAATAGAAGTAATATCGCCGCTACGATGGAGCGATTTGAACCAGTAGACTATTCCTATGCTTATTATGATCATCATTTGTCAATGCCTTCATCTTCAAGAAAAGCTCATCGTCAAAGAGGACGTGGCGGAATACCACGAGACAGAATTGCGCGACATAATTATGTTACAAGATATGGGACAGAAGAAAATATATACGAAGAAATAACTGATGGCTCGAGGACTTGTCCTAAACATCGATATGTACCACGACAATCTCTTGTTTCTCTTGATAGAAGTGTGGTCGAAGAAGAAGTTCGTAGAGTGGAATCGAGACATAAACGAATTCTAGGAGAATTGAATCTTAGTGTAGAGGCAATGTTAATGCCTGAATGCGAATCTCCAGATTCTGAACGCGCAGAGGACAGGGATAATATAGAAGAACTATTAAGAGTAGGTCCAACTGACGAATTACTTTCTCCTGCTAGTTGTAATCCTCCTGACTTAGATAGTGGCTTTAGTGGAAGCAGTAGTGGGGCAAGTTATGTTGGAAGTTTAAGACGAAAACCAACTGGGTCTGTCCCTCACTTACCTGCAGTAGCATATGGTACCCGAGGTGCTGGCGTTAGAATTTTGGGTGCAGAAGAATGCAGTCTACGATGTCCAAGAGAACTACCATCTCCACGAAGTTCTAGCTGTGGTGATGCCAAAACCACTGGATTTTGGAATAAAAAAGCATGGAAGAAAATATCTGGGTTTTCGAGTTCAAATAGCATCAATAAAGCTGGTCTCACTGGTGAGTTAAATTATCTATCTGTAAAAATATTTATATTACGTATAAAATTTTCATTAGAACTGTGAATAATGCATGAAAAATCTAACAACGACTTTTCTAATTACGGAATAGGAGAATTTGTATTTTCTGTTCACGAAAGAACTATTCATTCTGAATTTAGCTCTACAACATAAAATACGTATAATGTAAAATAATGTAGCATTCATCACTTAATATCATACACAAAGTAATTTCCCAACTCTTTATACCACAATACAAAGTTTAATTCTCACGTAAAACGTAAGTGAATCGCTGAGGTATCTAGACATGAAATTCTTGCGAGTAATATTTTATTTTCATCCACTTTCATACACCCATGAGGGTTTATCAGATGGACGCGCTTAGCTGTTTGTTATTTTCTTTTGTTTGTTTTGTTAACGGTACCGCGTTTTGCATTGCAGGTCTGCTCGTTAGGTACACTTTCCGGCGTAAGTCCGGCTCGCAGGGCTCTCAGGGCAAGCGACGTGTCGAGCCCGTCAAATGCGATGCGTGCCTATCACAACGATGTTAGCCGAACCATGGTAAGGGCCACTGAATAGTATTTCAACTAAATTGTTAGAGGTAGAATACACAAATAAACACACATTTTTGCTTGAATTAGACTTCATGGATATCGCAAATTAGGTGTTCTATTTATTTTTATTTTTATTTGCGCGTCCATTTATTAATTATTTTTTACCTCTCAGAGGATATCAAATATTACCTTGTATTACCGATTTCATTTTATTTGACTATCATTAAGAGTACAATATAATATGTCGTAGTTGACTCTGGAAAGGGTTAAGAAATAAATAGTTAAGAAAATATAATTTAAGTTTGTTATGACACAACTATATCTAAAACCTTGTTGTATTAAGTTTTACCTAAATTAATATTTACTTACATTAATGAAGTGTGGATTATATTCTTATAGACTCTTTGAGTGAAAATATCATTTACGAATTACATTGCGATTAATATGGCTAATAACTCCTGTTTTCAAGTCAAATATACTCCTCACATAATTTGTGAGGAAGGACGAATTTGTGATGAGGAGGAAATTATGCATTAGAAAATTATCTTAAAACGTATGGCGCTGCAAGATTCTGCAGCTTCGATTCACCTTGAAAGCAAAAATTCTTTGGGAAAAAGGAACGTAGCGGTATAGGCAGGTCAGAAGCGATTAAGAAAGTTGATACAAAGTTCTCTCATTAAGGTATCGCAGATATTACTTCTGCTAACTTCGACTTAAGATAAGTATTGGTTCGCAAGTATCGAGACAATAGCGTGCTCTTCCACTTAATTAAGCCGCGTCGATATTGAACAGCTTCGAGAGAAGGAAAACTTGCCGATTAGTCTACCAAGACATACATTGTATGTATTTCTTGGATATTTATTGTGGTACTACTTGGAAGGAATAATTAATAGTAAAATGTCTTGGTTGCAGATGAGGGCTGTAGGCCAAGCAGAGCTAAATCCAGAACATCTACGATACCTTACAGGTTAATAATATTTTAAATATGTTTAAATAATTTATTTACATTTTTAAAATAAGCTTACTAACAGTAATATAAGGAAGCAATTTAATTATTCGGAGCATTTTATTTCAATTTTGACTATTTTCTTTGTTACAGCTACTCAAACGGAAAACTGGTGGTGCCGTTGGATTCCCTAGCACAGAGTTAAGGGGCTCGACCCCTTATTCCCAGCCTCGAATTCCTCTGAAGTATTGCTTATTTCAAAAGCAAAAAGAAAAAGATGGATTAAATTATCGTAATATAATACTTGTAAAGTAATTTTATGATTTGCATTTATGAGGAATGTTTTCACAGCTTCAAGGCTTTCAAGGCTTATTCGAAGAAGGTAATTTTGAATTTTCTTTTATAAAATTGTTACAGTTTTGAAGTTCGATAGCAGAACAATCGTTTTGTATGCAAAAGCAAAAATTTTTGAAACAATAAAATAAGTTGCGACAATCGCTTCGTTGCTTGAATAAATCCTATTCAAACGTGACATAAATTCAACATGTGTTTCTTGACTGAAACATATTTACTATTCCCGTGTCCTACTTTCTTTGTGGCCTGCGAAACTACATGCGTTTTACTGCGTTGGTAAGAATACATTTCTGCCGCGATCTCGGGACTATGCACGAGATATTTTCATAACAACATTCCATTTAATTGAAACGATGGGTATTAGGTTGGTGTGAATACACCTTCAGTTAGTCTTAAAGACAAATTGGCTTAGGCTTGGCCTAAGTTTTTCTGTCACGTTAAAATCCCGTGTAAATAATTGAATAATTACTTGTACGCGGTCGAGGAGTATACGTTGAAGTGATAGAAAATCCTAACGATATTTTGTATTGTTATAACAACAGTTTCATAGAAACATAATGATCGCATTGTTGTTGATTATTAACTTTTAGTAGGTATTAGGTACAAAAAGGCTGACGTTGATCTGGTTTTGTACATGGCGAAGCGGCCAAATATCAAAATTGAGTCACTTCAGGGTTGCACACTTCTTAACTGGTCAATGTATTTCTTAACTTCTCAATGTTATTATTCTATGTCAGTTACAAGACTGATAGCAGTTTCGATCTACAACGGTGCTTGTTCACCTATTGTATTCTTGTAAACGTGTTTCTATGCCAAAAAAAAGTTATTTTAATGCACGTAAATGTAAATCCATGGTCCAACCTACTAATTTAAACTCTGTAACAAAAAAGTTTATTAAGTCACGTTAATCGTATCTATAAGGTAATTGTTAATATTTGTTAGCGTGTATTGTATATTTTGTAAATAGAAATAAATATGGTGCACTTTTATGTTACTTATGTACATAGCTAGAGTATAAACGAAGCAGCATTTGCATTACACGACATTTTTATACGCGATAAGTCGAACACTTTTTAATAGTAACAAAAATTCAGTAGTTGCTTTTAATAATTGATCTGTTATATCTAACAATTAGCTTGGGTTAATTACAGTACATTGGAGTAATTCTGATTGTATTTACAGTGATATCTTGACTTGTGTAGAATTAATATAAAGTTAATTTTTTAAATAACATTCAAATAAGGATTTTAATAGTGACATGAAACAGCAATCATCTCTAAAAAGCAGATGCTACGCTTTTATCTATTAAAAGTAGCGTCCGAGGGATTGGTTCGACTAACGATATTTAAATATTAAAAAGGTTCAAGTAGATAAATGTTATTGACATTATATTGTAAAGTGAAACTTTAATTTTTAAATGTCGGAATTATTCCAATGGAAATATAACAAATCTGTTATAACTAGTAAAATGTACCCCGAATTTTATTTGTTACCTTCACACACCGTCTGAAGGAGTATCTTGCCTAAGTTAAAAATATTATAATTGAACTACTTTAAGTCATGCGAAGTAATTTTTAAAGAACGTAACAATAACTATATTGAATATGATCAACATTATAATTCGTGATATAAAAACAAAGACAAATAACGCACAGCGAAACGAATTAGAATTGGTCATTTAGATCTTTCAATACTGTTTTGAAAAAGTCTTTGTGCGCTTTGATATCTCAAGGGAACCGTAATTAAAAACCATTTAAATATAAAAATAAAATCCAGTAAGTAAATGTGAAATTTGTTACTATGTGTACATATGGGAAGTATTAAACAGAAAATTGCCTATAAATGTTGTAATTTTGCAAAATACTCCTTAATTTATTTTGTAAAACGTATAAAAATGTAAATTTTATTTGTTTTAAGTAAGCGTGCTCCTTTGATGTTATTCATGTAAGATTTGGAAGCTAATTTGATGGCATTTCTAAGCATTTATTGTTAGAACTGGGAAAAACGAGTCAATTATGTATAAATATGGTAAGGAAATCCAAATTTTAAATTAAAATTTGTGGCAATGTACTTATTAATGAGTTTAATCCATTTTTCTTCACCTCTAAGCCACTGATTTCTTTTTATCTGCAGCCTCGAGTTTACAATGTTATCAGCAATAAGGTCATTATTGATATTAATATACTCTTGTTGTAAGGGTAATTACAGTAAATTAGCTTACGGAATTATTATTGACAGATCTATTGTGATCATAACGAATAAACCACATTTTAACAATTCTTCTTTGAACACTGAACAAAACTTATTGTAATTTTTCTTAGCACTGTAATTATAACACTAAAACTTAAGGAGTTAACACCATTTTAAAGTGATTTTAAGTAACCTCATATCAAGTAATTGATTCGTTTCTCTCTAGTCTCTATAAATTATTGTAAATATCCCCTTAAGTAATTATCATTTCAGTCAGCGAGTTTCATTTTGTACGTATCGTTTCACTCGACTGATTATGAAACAAAATACATAATCAATGTTACATGAAAATTCTTTGTCTGTAATTTAGTAAACGTGTTCAAGTCAAAAGAGATTTTTATTAAATAAACATAAAATATACCTTTCAGTATTTTATTTTCTCCAGCTTCGGATAATTGCGAAAGAAACTCTTCTTATCGTTTATGATGATCGGGATGTCAATCCGTCTAATAAATCGGTTTGTATATCTCAATTTAATTAGATTTACGGATTATGGAAATTTTATATTCAAACTAATTTTTGAAACAACGTTCATTTTCCGATAAATGACTTCAATTTTAAGTTAATTGGATTCAATTTAACTACAATGTTGTATTACTTTACTCCAATCCACACACTAACAAAATTTGTATTTAAAATTTAGATAAATTTATATCTTAAGCTTGGTTTTATTCATATTCAGTAGCAAAAGATCAGATGGGTCACGTGGTGATAAGTGGGCATCTGCTACCCTAGTAACATAACATCCGCATTACTTTTCTAGTCCGACACCGGTCAACCCATAGTTAACAGATTTTTAGATAAGTGCAACCGATGTATTAAAAATATTTCATGGTTGTTTTTATAATAGTATTTAATCGATGGGACTTTAAAGTAAGGAGTCCAGTGAACTTAACATAAAGGGACCTAACTTTTTCTTTGTCAGCCGGTACATCACAAGTAGGAAAAAGAGGTGTCATAAACCCAAATAGAACTTGATTACAAGCATAACTCCATAAAACCTAAACGACATATTTCGCTCACTAAGTTGCTATAAGACGCTTAAAGAGGTTTAACAACTTTTATGGCTTATCAAGCTTCAATGCTCTGAAGTTTGTTTTATCCTGATAAAAACTTCATTATACCTATTATCTTTGAATAGGGTGATTTGTATCGATAATGTGATAATTAGCTACCTTCTTGTGTAGTCCTTTTGAAATTTAAGCAATACATATGTCTAAATATACCTGTGTTTATAATACCAAATCTAAAGTTTAAGTCTAATGATTTTTTGATACCAGCAGTAACGAGTAGATTAACAAGTGAGTCATTTAAGTTGTAGCAATATATTTTTTTCATATAAATCGTACCCTTTGTTAGTCTAGTAATAATAATAAATGATTACTTTTTAAAAAATGATTATCAAGAAGATCTGAAGAAAAAATCAAGTGAGCGTTGACTTTGTTGTAACTATAAACCCTCCGATTTTCAATAAGTTACAATGTAAGTTAAAATAAACATTCATGTCCTACTTCTCACCCCCTGGGAAATTTTACTGAAAAATTGTACACTTTTTTTGCTGAAGAATTTTTATATAGAGTTACAATAAAATTAAATGAATGTGTTACCAAAATTGTAATGTACTTTCGTTTCATGTTTCTGAAATCCTCAAAATACTTGTTTATTCACGTTAAACTAAAAGGCCAAATACCAATCACTATAAATTTAACTGCGAAAATGTACTTCATTCAAATTTACATCTCCTATTAGTTGCGTTTTATTCATGATTGGGTATTCGACATTGGAATGAAAACTAAATGTAATAAGCCGATAGCCCATTGAATATTCGTGGCATCTCTAAAATTAAAATGCATATTTAATAGCATAATGTACGTAATATGTTGACTAGGGAGCAAAAATAATAAGCCATTATCATATATTATATTCATCTTGAATCTTTTCCCACAATGTAAAGTGAAAAGGGAATAACTTAAGACGATCGTCGCTACGTGAGTGTTTGTGATGTCATGTGTGTATGATCATGCCACCTGCAACACAGGGAGTCCTAGTGTGAGTGTGTGAACGTTATCAACATCAGTCCTACATGTTGGCCAAGTGCGAATTGAGAACATTACTGTTAACCTTCACATATGTAAGATTACAGTCATCGTTACGTTTTTCTTCCCTTCTAGTACGCCCACGATCTTAAAAATTGAGAGATACGTATAGGATTCGAACCCAGTCCCCTCATGCGAAAAGTCGATATTCAAGCCCC
Organism: Agathymus mariae mariae; assembly: GCA_018251895.1. Lineage (NCBI taxonomy): Eukaryota > Metazoa > Arthropoda > Insecta > Lepidoptera > Hesperiidae > Agathymus > Agathymus mariae. The sequence goes on along the minus strand of DWPT01002618.1, from coordinate 7,207 downwards.
AAAGTGATTGAGATAAATAAATGTATAATTAAATGAGCGCTTAATAAGTAAATTAGCAAAATTAGCGTATTGTGCTAACAATAGTCGGAACCTAATTTAGTTGCCCCTAGTTGTCTATCCAGCTGTGAGTCTTATTTTTAACAAACAAAGTACACCGCATTTTCACTGTACCAAAAACGCTTTCATCTCAGAGTAAAATAAACGACGTAATATTTACCACAATGCTTTGAATAGGTATAAAATTTCTCTCCCTCTGAGGGGTCTCAGAAAGCGTCCTTTGTACATCCGAATGGGTTAATTGTTTAATTGCCAATAAAAATAAAAAAACGGGCTATACAAAGGCATTCGATGCGGAGATGTAGAGATCTACAGCTGCTGGTGGAGCTTATAAGTATTTGCTTGCTTATCGCGATAAATTAGGTATTGTAGGACTCTTAAAAAAGCAATTCGCGAATGCGAAATTCCATATAAGTTCTTGTGTAAAAATACGACAAAGTTAATATCAATGCAATCCATAGCTATCTCTCAGGATCTCCTACTTGGCAACCAAGTGTGACTGGGCAGATTTTACACATTTTTGTGAATATTGTTGAGAACTCTCTGGTATGCCGGTTTCATAGCCCAACGTTGAAATATTCGAGAAAGGAAGAAAAGAAAGTAAATCGTCATAAAACAGTGGCTTAGCCTAGTAATATATAGTATATATAGAGGCTTTTAGCTCCATAATTTTAAATTACATAGCCATTAAGCGATATTGGATAAAACTAAATGCTTCGTAAATATTTGTTATTATATATATATATAATACATACATATATATATATGTATACCGAAAATTTAAACGCACCGAACGATTTGATTACCTATATCTAACTACATAATCCATCCACTTACATGAATCGCCTTATGGTTTAAAAACCCGTATGTGGTATTTAATATGTCGGATATTTTGCATTGTATAAGAGACGACGTTACCCTTACGTTCCCTCACTAACTATAATCATCGCTTTTCTTTTTTATTCAAGTTTTAACTCCTCTGTAAAATCTCGTAGTAATAATTAGTATTCTCAGCTATTATACGCTTCAAACTGGAGTGCAGCAACGCAAACATTGTTAATTTAACCCCTTCTTGCAGCTAACAAGAGGTAGCTCTTATCCTACCCCACCTGAGATGACAAAGATACTCGGGCAAATAAACAAGAATTTTGCAGTAAAAATCGCGAAACATTACCTACAGATGTAACAAAGGTTTTGTGATTGACTGCGATGTTTTCCTCGTGTCGTTCTATGTAGGTTTAATGAGTAAGGTGCGTAAAAGAAAACATCTGTACGCCTTGAAACGCGGTTTCATTTTGAATTGTGAAAAATTAAATGAACAATAATAAATATCTAAAATGTTTAGTTATCAAAAAATACTACAGAGATTGACTGTCTGCTTCTTTTTATTGCTTTTTCCAAAGGCATGTAAGTATTCTGTGTTGACATCGCCCCTTTGGTACTTATTGCCTATAATAACTTAACAAGTATATCTAAAAAGAATATGTTTTATTTACAACTTAATTATAAACAATGATCAATGTCTGCTCAACTTCAGAGGCTCTGTCTTTAACGAGAGCAAAACGAAATTACTCACAGCACATTTCAATACACCGCATATTTATTTCAACGCAGCCGACGGGATTTATGTGGCATATACACACAAACAAAGAAAATTCCTTCAATTGATATGGGCTTTAGTCTGTTAGTCACAACCAGACAGGCTGTGTCGTTCAATTAATATCAATATAACAGACGGATTTCAGAATTCTATCTAGGTAGGGTAAAGTTAATCTCTACAGGTATTCATCGGGTGGACAGACGGATTTCAAAACGGTAACAGGAATGTTAATTGACTGAATAATCAAATTTTACAAACTTGGTATATTTTTTTGTTAAAAATACTAAAACATTGAAAATTGTTACCCTGTAGAAAGGGCTTGCCTTCTTAATAATATGTACTAAGAACAGCTTCAGGACCATTCATTTTCAATCAAACCTTGTAACAAAAGTTGTGATTTCACAATTAAACCACTTAATTATTATTTTATTATATAAAATGGCGATTTTACTAAGAACACTGAGGTAAAGCTAGGACATTTTTTAACAAAAAATGTTGTTTTTATAAGACATGTTTCATGATTTGTTTAAAAAAAATTGATATTTTGATTTAAGACTACGAAGATGTATGTTTTATCTCTACATTATAATATAATTTTAACTGTGCGCTTTCTTTACATAAAAGATATATGAGAAAAAATATTATTACGCGCTTTTATTAACGCAATACAATACAAAACAACAGTTGTTAGAATTTTTGTCTGTTTGTCTGTGCGTTTGTTCGCGCTAATCTCAGAAATGGCTCAATTTCGATTTCGTTTTGGTTTTCACTTATGTATTGCAGTAAGCATCACTTACTTACTTAATACTTAAAGTTTGTTTTATAGCAATCTGGATATAAATAAAAAAGTGATAAATTAATTTACAATAATGTAAGTACGTAAGCGAAATCTTCTGCATACACACAATCACAAAAGTTCTCCCTCTCTCTTTATAACCTTAGTAATCACGATTAAATCAGAAAGTGTATACTGAAAATGTATTTTCTTTATATTATTTTTAAAGTAACTGTGATAAATAAGTACATATTTCTTGTCGTGTATAACAATTACAGAGATCACGTGTATGACCCGACATGAATAGCAAATAGACATTGGTGTACATTAAAAATTCATATTCAAGTCAAGTAATGCCGCTGGATCCAAACAAACGTATCCTCCAAAAGTTTGTTGCCGTATCGAGTTATATGTTAATCCTAGATCCATTCATACGCGGAAGTTGCATTTTAAATAACGTATTTCACAGCATACCAAATACACGGAAGATCAACCAAACACTCCATGTCATATAATTTTTTATCTGTTATACTGTTTAATAATGGCAAATTGAAACCTCACAAGTATTCGAAATATATTGGGAGACATTTAGAAACAATGAAAGCGAAACACTTCCACGTATAATGGGAAGCAATTAATCAAATTCTATTCTTAGATCCTAATTACAATCTTTAAATAACCATGAAATGGTATTCGGAACGTATACCGGTAAAACTAAGACAAAAACTTAGTCTAAAAATTATAGAAGGAATATAAAAACTAAAATAGAAAGGAAAACTAGAACAGGTACAATAATAAATAACAATTGGTGGCCTTTATGATATATTTTTTTTTTAATTAAATTACGATAAAAAATTGTCAATAATTTGGTCACTTTACTATCCATCTCTCCAGAATGATCAGTTCACTCACTAAAGTAAGTTTGTAAATCAATAGTTATTTGTCAATGCATTTTTTGATCCTCTATCAAAAAACGGCATAGGTCATTAAAAATAGCTTCTAAAAGACCGTTATAGCGAAGAGTACGCCTACAATATACCCTAAATCATAAAACGGTTCAAACCTTTAATGCATTGCTTGGATTTTTATCAACATGATGTTGGTGTCATTTCGCAACCCTGCACCTGATTGTCATAAATATAAGTCCATCCTAAATATCTTTATATCTCGGAAGCATGAAAATGCTCAAGAATTTTAGTAACTTAGCTTACAGATATCTTAATTTTTCTTCGGTAAGTATATAAAAACTTTTCAAGCATATAATTTTTTCAACTAACAAAACTCTTCAAAATTAATTCATCCAAGGGTCTAAAGTTTGAACAAGCGGTGTATATTGAGCGGCGTTGTAACAATAAGCGCCGTCGGTGCTGTTTTTGTTCTCTAACAGTTCTAAGACTAAGTTTGTGTTAAATAAACCGAAGTCGATCGGTGCAGCAACCCTTGGGGTGAATTGGATCCATAGATCAACAATAGAGAACATACCGATATACGATTCTTAGTTGTTATCGATATACTTGTTACCGGGTTAGAAAGCGAAGCAAAGATGATTATCATTAACCCAAAGAAATAGGAAATGTATAATTAATCTCGATATTACAAACTGTAAACAAATAAAAAACCTGCATAGCCCATATTTCACCATAATGGTATTAAAGTTGCATGAAGTCTGCAAATCCGCACTTGGTATATATACTCGTGAATGACCTTACATTGTGAAGTAAATTTAACCCCCTAGAAACAGCGAGATGGAACTTCATATCATAAGTTATTCAAACAAAAGCGTACATTGATGAAACTAAAGCTGACATAATCTATATACTCAAAATTAAACTTATATAGCAATAGCTTGAATATCATTAAAATCAGTCTACATATTTCAAGTAATAGTAACGCTTTTACAATTGTACAATGTGTCTAAATGAACACGACAATATTCATATAAAGAATTGTAAGTGCTAATAATTTTATATAATTCATAAAACATTCAGTAATTCAAAAAAAGCACCAATGACGCGGCAGAAAAAGCAGCTTCGATGATTTACATTAATTCTTCACAACGTCGTCGAATTATTACTCACAAAAAGTCCCATTTAGATCGCTTTGATGTGCCTAACACCGAGTGGAATTGTTCCGAATTCAGTCGTCACGAAACAATTTTCATTAGCGTATTACGTGACTGCATTATTAAGAGCGGATAACATCGCTCGCAGCTCTTCGAACGTAAAACTTTTACAATGTGAACCGCAGAATTGCGTATTAATATGCACCTTAATCGTTTTGGAACTCCGCAGGTCGGTAAAAAATTGTATAAAATAAGTTAAATATGAATAGCGATTTATGAGCTAGCTTTAATGTAGGAAATTAATTGCCTATCCAACACAGCATTTAACCAGCGACCGACACAATATCATGGACAAAGATGCTGACTTTGTTTAGTCAAGAATTTATGAGAAACATGATGATAAGACCATTCATCTGTTAGTTTTTAATTTGATTATTTTCTTTCTTCAGATGTACTGTATTACTTTTTACAGAAGATATGATATTATATCGAGATTAAAGTTTTGTTACTAGTGACTCCAATATGGTATATAGGTGCTAGGATATAAAAATATATCATATAGATAGTACCCTTGATAATATCCTAAATTATCCCATACAATTGAATGAAAATAGCCGGTAAACAAACAGACGGAACAATTGATGATAAAAAGTCTCTAATGCCCATGGATAGGAATAATGTCATAGGCATCACAAACGTGTTACCCACGCAGAAGGAAACCAACGGGGATGCCGCTTTTTATTTATTGCACTTGTATAAGTAAGGAAGACCGGGTCTAGTCCTAATGGACTTAAGTATTAACGTTTTCCTTTACGTCACCGAACATGTTATGACTTGTAAGATTCTAACAGGTCATCCTCGAAGTGATGTGGGTACATTGTAATAATTTCTCTCAAGACGGAAATATTTATCGAATTGAACTTAGTGTCATCTTGACTTAAACATTATTTTATAGATAATATTATGATATTACCTGTTTCTAATTATTTTTATTGGTTTATATGTCACGATAAATTGATTTAAACATGTGGCCATAGCGCTCAAATTAACAAAGTGATTGAGCTAATTTTTAACATGTTAATACTGATTCAATAAATTAGGACAGTTTATGTAATTTTGTCTCATATTAATTGGTTTACAGACAATAAGGAACTGATAACTACTCTGTATTAGAAAGGGATCCACCTCACAAAAAATATTAGAGCTGCTAGCTATATAAATAATGGCGAGAAACATAAAATATACAAATGTTGCTACTGTGTACGATATATGTTACATCACATTGCTCAAATACGTCAAAAACAAAAGAGTTGTACTATTAAATTTGTAGGTACTTTGAATTGTTACTGAAGCTAATGAAGTGTTTATTTTTCAATCTAAAACAAAAAGTTATGATTTCTGAATATATACATACAATAAAATTCTAACTGATCGCTTTCGGTTCATTAACTATATATGAGTTTTTTTTTTATTAGGGGCCTTCATTACCACAATAGAACACAAAACAAAAGTTATTAAAATTTTTGTCTGTGTGATTGTTCGCGCTAATCTCAGACACGGTTTAATGGATTAAGTTCCGGTTTCCACTTATGTATTGCAGTAAGCATCACTTAATACTTTATATTTGTTTCATGGCACTTTGTCCATAAATAATATATATATATATAATTTAATCTAAAATAACGTAGATACTATATTTTGAAGTTAAGCGAGGTCAGTTTGCAAGTATTAAATAAATTGTGCCTGGAACATTCATACTGGATTGTTACCTATAAAGATACACAATTCTCAGAATTTTAGAATGAACACTGAGAGGCTAGTGAAGGTAGGTTTGCAATTTTTTATGACAAAAAAAAGACTTCATGGTTTCTTTGGAGTTTTGAGGCGACTAGCTTAAGCAGGGCAACATCCTTAAACCTGTGTAAAGTTTGGTTTTTCAACTTCGACATTTAACCTAGAATTGATAAGACAGTTTCCAAAAGATTCACCACGAGTTAATTGCAACCGAAAGCGTTCAAGAAAACAACTACTCTTACTGACGGTCCTGAGAAACTGACCTTAAAAAATGAAGCCAAATTAAAAATAACGAAAAATAGAACTAGTTAAGAGAGAATCGAATGATACGGATAACGGCAAGGAAAGGGAAAGGTTAATGAAAAAACTGGGAGATTAGAACAGTAAAAAGGTTAACTTTTTATTAAGTAAAAGAATCTACAGGTGCTAGTGAAATGATTGCTTCTGCTTTATATTATGCTGAGCCTTATAACGAAGATATATCTGGTGTCGACTAAATTTAACGTATCGTTTGTAAAAAAATGTTTTGCTTTACTTGCGGTACACGTGATAGGAAGAATTAGACACGTCGCAATCATATACCTCACAATTATTGTGGTATTTGTTACCACGCAACATAATCATGAATCCCACAAGCATAATATAAATTTGTTATTTTACATGCTTTATATCATGTTTAAGTGTAAAAATTTTTTATGGTAATAGCCGACAAACGAACAGAGAAGCCACCTGGTAAGTGGTCACCGTCGCCCATGGACATCAGAAAGATCAAAGGTATCACTGATGCGTTGTGGGCCAGTAAATGAGAAGAAGGTAAGAAAGAAAATACTGGCTCTCGAGCACCCAGCCGGAACACGACGAGTCGTTTGGCGGCTGACTCAAGCAGGAGGGTGGTAGCTAGCCGGGCAGGCTTCACGGA
>DWPT01002617.1:0-15861 GCA_018251895.1 Agathymus mariae mariae | reverse complement strand
CAACGCATCAGTGATACCTTTGGTCTTGCTGATGTCCATGGGCTACGATGACCACTTACCATCAGGTGGCTCGTCTGGTCGTTTGTCGGCTATTATCATAAAAAAAAAACCGAAACCATCGGATAATCCGAAATAATTTCACATCCGTAACCGTTACCGGTAAAATATTATTCATTTATCCGTATCCGTATCCCGATCTGAAATTTCACATCAATAACATCCCTACCTGATACTGATAACTTAACTTACAGCCGGTTGCGCTGGTTATGTGGGACTCACGAAAAACCTAGGGGCCTACCCACTAAACACCACCCAGGGCCGTTTTTGGCCATATGGCCTCTAAAACTTCATCCGTGTTGACCCCCCCTGATAAGGAGGAGTTCGAGAGGAGAATGAATACGCTTATATGAGTTGCTGCGATCAACGTCTTTGAATTCATCACCATTTATCATCAAATGGAATTTTCAAAATATTAATTCAATGCAATGTCAAGCATTCACTTATTACTGACTACTTATACTAACTTATTTCTGACTTATTATTGACAGAAGTCAGCCTGCTCGGTGGTAGGGCTTCGCGTAAGTATTATATTATAAATATAAATATCAAATCATATTACTACCGGTAATACTGTTAATAGCTTTCCGTGAAGCCTGCCTAGCTACCACCCTCCTGGTTGAGTCAGCCGCCAAACGTCTCGTCATGTTCCGGCTGGGGGCTTGAGAGCCAGTACTTTCTTTCTTACCTTCTTCTCATTTCCTGGCCGATAACGCTTCAGTGATACCCTTGGTATTTCTAATGTCCATGGGCGACGTTAACCTCTTACGATCAGTGGACTCGTTTGCCAGCTATTAATATAACAAAAAAATTCTATTTAGGTTAGGTTTTGCTTTTTGAGTTTACCTTTAGTGTTTCCTTAAAGACACAATATTATAAAAATATTTTTTTAAAACTATTTACTAGAGAGCGCCATCTCGTAAACTTCTGTAGTATTTTCATTATAGCTAATGGATGATAACTTTATGATACCTTAATATATTGTGAGATGGCGCTACATGACATAATTCGAACAAAGTCCCCCGAGGGAAGTTCGGTCTCCCAGATACTATTAAATGCTAAGTGTAAGAAACGTTCCTTCTGGTTGTGTTTAATTGTATTAAATGTAAATGTTTGGGCAGCACATGAGCGCAGCTCATTGGTATTCAATTATTTTTTATACATTTTTTTGATGGAATTGTAGTGAAAGTAATTTATCTGGTTTCATCTGACCGTTTCCTTTGAATCTTGTTTATTTTTAAATTGACACACTTTATTTATGTTAAGATGGGTGTTTCGGTTGCCGAAATATCTAGATATCAAATCAGAAATTCAACATTAATAGGTACAAATTGATATAACGTTCCGCACTAAACTGTAACATCTGAACAATGAGAAAGTCAATTACATTATAGATTCCAATACGGTATTCCTTAAATCCACTCACATTATGAATGTACCTAAATGTACAAACCGATCCATTGTGTTGAGTAAAACGTCATAAACAAATGAACAATCTACGAGTAAAACAATCAAATCAATAACATCAGTTTTCTTCTAAGCATGTTTTAATGTCATAAATAATAGCGACATCTACCGTCAACCTACCGTTAAAAATATCTTCTGAGACGCGGCTTTTCATTATTTGTTCCCCATTGATTCAACAGATGGTGATAGAATTTCTTCAAATTATCATGTATTACCAATAGACTACATTAATACTACATTCTTCATTTATATTTTCACTAACAATAATACTATTTATTTAAGATAATCGAAACTATTGCTTATTGTACGATTTTTTTGATTATATATATAGCCGATAAACGAGCAGACTAACAATCTATTGCTAAAGAATCGCTGACTACCATGGTAATCCGTAGAACCAAAGATCTGATACCATCAATGGGAGACAACCAAAAAGGAAGCAGAGGACCGCTTATGATTGGCTCCCCAGTCTGTAAAACCCAAACATACAAATAAATACGTCAGTAATAAACAATGTGGCTTTGATTATTAACTAACCGTATTTCCATCTACCGGGAACAGAAATTACTTGGGATCATTGCTTCATCTCTTGCAAAATGAAGGGGAGGTTAACTTGAACTCTAGGATCGATGGTTCCGTTTACACCCCAAATATCATAGAAATATAACCAAATAAACAATTTGTGTAAATGCATCTTACAATGAAATATTTCTAGAGATAACTACCGTTTATTAACATTCGTGGGTAATATGATTACAATACAAATTATAAGGATACTTCAGAAGTATTTCTCCAGAGGTTCTCCAAGTATCTGCTCTAATTTTCTGATAGAATCCTTTGTAGCTGTCTCTATTTTCTGATCGCCATCTTCTAGTAACTCAGCGAGGAACGGCACACTCTCTGCTAAAAGAGGCAGCCAGTTGCAACCGAGCTGAGTTGCCATAGCTACCAAGCAGTCCAAGGCTATCAATCTAAAAAGTAAATTACAACGTTATAACTAATCCACCTAAGGGATGCTAACGCAATTAAATTCAGGTCAGGTATTCGGAATCGCGCATGACATCCCAATATTCAGAGGTATGATGACATACCGATTCACCCTTCATTGGGGTACCCAATATTCTAGTTTTTTATTAACCAAATTATTTATTTACTATTTTTTTAAGCTGTCCTGATTTAAAAACCTAATTCCCTATTATTATAATCTACTGTCTCAAAACTGGTTATACAACACAAGTTGCAACCCAATGTAATTACCTCGTGTAGAAATAAAATCCTAGTCAGTTATTAAATTTAGGTCTATTGTTTTAAAAGAGTTATGCTTCTCAAGGAGACACTGTGTGCGATTTAACAGCGTAACTACAAATGGGTTTGCATATTATAGTAAAAAGGAAAACTCACCTTATCTCCGGATCGTTATGTCGCGATTTCAACAAGATCTGATAATTAAGAAGCTTCCATAGAGAATCGTCACCCGTAGCCACGGCAAACTGTGCTATGCACGGGATTATCACCTCATCTGCCCGCTTTTTAAGGTCCAAAACGCCACCTAATGAATTTTCCAGTTGGTCTACCACAGGCTGCATTAGAGTTTCAAATCTATCCTTGTTCAGGAAGTTTTGGCTGTCGTACAAAAATACAATGTAAAGTGTTTTCAGTATGTAGTTCACGAGAGTAATGCATTTCTCCTCGGAGTCGAAATACAGACACTCAGTTTTGCTCGTGTTGCACGAATCGAGTAGTTCTGATGCATTTTTGATAAAATGTCCAGCAAATAATACGAAGAGCCCTTTGAGTTTCTCTGCGATTGCACTGCTCAGTCTGAAACAGTAGACAAAACAATTTCATGTATATGTAATTATATATATTTATTATTATCGGTGCGTTGAACGAACAACTTTGACAATTTGAGCACATATTGAGAACATGTCTCTCTTATAAATTGACGAAGCTTTGAGGGCACTTTAACAAGTTACTCCAGATGGCGGAGGAATCAGAAGCCAATCTAAGTGTCAGAGGTTCTTACGGTACCCAAAGTCACAGGGTTAACATTTAATATTCAAGATACTCTGGAAGCACTGAAGAATTTTGCTTAACTGGAATGGTGCATGAATAGCAATCAATTATGAGAAACTATACATTTAATAGAATACAAGTAAATATTAGAAATCATATTTTAATAAACTCACCGATAAAAAGTAATTGTTCTATCTTTATGCCCTTCAATGTTAGTCCTAATAGCCCAATCGTAGATCTTAAAATAGAAAGGCCGGAAACTAGTTTCAGACAATTTCAATACGAGGCATACAAGAGCGTTAACTACTTCGTCCTCCGCTCTATCGATCACATTTGCATCAATGTCTTTCTCAACAGCATCACTTCTAAGCTGCAGGGCGGATAGGAAGAACGCAGTCAAGTCTTGCTGCAAAGCCGTGAAGTCCGCTGTAGTGACGTTAGCAAAACTATCAGCCAGAACCGACATCACTGGACCAACTGCATCATAATTCTCCTTCCCTATAACCATTTGATGGGTCTCATTTGCCACAGGTATCAATACTCTGGGTGGTATAGATCCAGCTATTTTCTTTTTGATATGAATCAGTTTTGTGACGATTGCTGATACTTTGCTGCAGTCTTGATCGTAAGTCTGCCACTTGGCTAGCAATATTGCGTATTCGTATAAAATTTTCTGGAGGTAAGGACTGAGGAAAAGCGGTAAGCTTTCCACTATCTTCGATATTGCCGTCACTGTACTCAATAAGATCAGTTCTGGGGTATCGGCTTTACGCTGCCTTTTCAATACTTTAATAAGAGCAGGCATAAACCTTCGTAGACTTGCTAAAGCGTGCGCTTTTAGATTGCTACATAATTCGGCAAGGCAAAGGACAATGGACGCCATGACATTTCCAGAAATATTAGGATTGCACGTATAGTCCGTAACGGCTTCCAAAATAGGCTTGAACGGTTCAGGGTTCACTGAAGCTAACATTCTTGTTAGCAGTTTCAAAGATAGTAAAGCTGTTTGTTGGTTCAACTCCAATTCCTGTGCCGTGCTGTCATTAAGATTTTCGAGGCTATTTTCAATCGTTTTTACAATATCCAGCAGCACTGGCAGTAATGAGAATAACAGTTCCTTATCGACATCATTAAACAATTCGGGACTGAATTGGATTTTAGAATTTAGCAGCTCCATCGATTTCCTTCTTACCGTCGGCAGAGTATGCTTCATCAAGCCCCTCACCACATTTAAAAACATCGGAGCCGACAGCAAATTGTTCGCGTGATCCAATAAATCATAACAATGGTGTAACATAACACGCCAGTACTTAGCTGTTTTCTCATCTGTGATTTTAGAAATGCTTTGAATGTACGTCAAGATATTAATGATGAACGTTTTGTAATGATTTTCCATGGTCTTGACGTCAGTCGCCTGACTACTATGTTGAATAAATCTTGATGATGCTAAGAATGTATTCATAAATGTAACGATAACATATTTATAATGACGCAGTTGTATTGCTGTGTGCCCATTTACACTAAAAATATCACCAGGATCCACATCGATTTCCATTTCATCGTCAGCTTTTTGCAAAGGCAAGGATTTAATATAAATAATTAGTTTGATGAAACTCTGTAACGAAATTTCCGGTTGGAATTCCAGTAAAATGCTTTGGCCGAAATCAAGTCTATTAATTGGTAATTCCTGATCGGCTAACGTTCTTTGCTGCGATGATGGTTTCTTTTTGTTCTCGTTGAAGTGAGCAACGTGTGTCTCGAGTAACAGGGCAAGAAATACCCAAAGGAATTGGTTTGGTCCAAGGGTTTCAATAAGTTTCTTATATAATGGCAGCCTTCTGTGCTCGGGCACATGAAGAACTACGTCGGCAAATATACGCAAAACTGGAACAACTCGTTTTTGTAATAGTTGAAGTTCTTTCTCTGAATAATCATTCACATCTTTGTCCAGCTTGACTAATATGGGAATAAGAGTCTCGATTATTTTCGTAATAATCTGGAAGCTATAGGCATCGTCGTGACGTAGAACTGAAGATCCCATGAAGGTGAATATTTCCATTGTATGATGCAGCACTTGTTCTGGTAACATGTACGCAGCATGAGAAAGCAATATTAAAGCGTGATGCTGAGTTTGGGGGTTCTGGGTGCCTCGTATACATTGCACAACTGTTTCCACGTCGAACATGCCTTTGAGCGACTGCAGTTGTTCTTTATCAGTGTCGTCAACGAACTTCTTACAATAATACCATAGTGATGACAGAATAAGTTGTTTTGTGTATTCGACATGTGACTGCTCCTCGAATCTCAAGCATTTATTCAAAACTTGAAATAAGATGTTTACGAACGAGTTATCTACAGACATTCTCTTCTTGCTTTGAACATATTCTAGAAGAGTAACGCCCAGTCTCCATTCATCAGTGTCAGCTAGTTGATAAGAGAGCATTGACATAGAAGTCTTCTTTTTCTTAGCTACATTAGCCACTGGATCCACAACATTAACCATTTTCTCCAAAATTGGCTTAAAATATTGAAATTTAATATGAATTTTCTTCATAGTTTTAGATGCAACACTTGATATAGTAGGGTTGTTGCTGAAAGCACCGGCATTTGTTACCAAGAATACAAAATCGTTGCATCTCTCTTCAGGAAACTTCGCAAATACATTTTCATCAATCTCTTTCATTATCAAAACACACGGACTAGTAAGAGATTGATCCTCTTGAATAATACATTCTCTATGTTCCTTGAGACCAATTGTAATAGAATTCCAAATTTGATCTTTAGCAAACGTTGACACAGTATTTTCGTTGATTAAACTGAAAACAGATTTCATTAGATTTGATTCATAAATATCAAATACAAAATTCTTGTTCGCCTCATTTTGTTTTAAAGAGTTTTCAAGGCTATTAAGTGATGGTATAATGTGTGTGAAAGTGTTCGCATTATTTATGTTGGTCAGAAGTTTAACTAAGGCAGCTTTTATGTATGGTGGAGTATCGGAAATTAATATTCTGGTTAGACGTAAAAGGCAGTTTTTTCGAAACAATTTGTTTCCTGGTGTTTGTTCCGTTAGAATTGTTTTCAAAATCTCTGGTAACTGTTTATGATCTAGCAACATCTCTTCCTTATGAGCGATCAGTTCTTTCATCAGTTGTATGTAAATGAACTTCTTATCAGGTTCTTCTCTTAATATATCAGATATTAAATCAGTGACGCGCTGCCTAATGGGCAATACTGGATGATTTAAATCAAAAAGTAATGTCAAAATTAAAACATCTGAATCGTATGCCCATGTAGCGTTTTGTTGAATGGCAAAAAAATTAGACAGTACTTTCAGGCTTCTCAATTGCAGTTCTGGGTTTATGACATCCGTTGAATTAGTTGCGTATAAAATATGCCCATAAGCAATGTTAGCAATGAAATCGAACTTATCTTTTGTGGAACGAAAGAATTTATCTAACAGTTTCTTTAGCAATTTTGCGTAGTGGTCAGCATAGGTAGGAATACCACATCCAGTAACAAATATTTCGTATAATTTCCGAATTAAAACCAATTCAGATGTCGCACAAACATTGCACCAGGTTTTAGGAACATTTTTAATATTCATATCTTCAACCATTCTGATCAATATATATTCCATTATTTCAAATAGAATCTTATCTTTTCTTGCAACTTTAATAAACTCGACTATTGTATTTCCAGAAAACCCAGTATTTTCTACACTAGACACTATAGCTCTTTTCACAATAGATTCTAGTAGTGTGTCCAAAACATTACAAATTTCTTCTAGTGTAACATGTCTAAATGAACAAGATTTGAGAAGCATGCACATGAAAAGATCTAGTGTGTTTTCTTTGTTTACCAATTTTAAATCCAATTTATCATGAAAAGTGAGCATTCTATCGACAAATAAAATTTTAAACAGTGTCTGTTTTAAAACTTCTGAATTATCTTTCAGTGAATCATTTAGATTGGATAGTTTATGTAGAAGACCTAACTTTTTACCCCATGGTGACATTATTATCTGCCAAGTTATTTCGGCTGATTTAGAATCACAAGGAAACAAAAGGGGTACAATTCCCAAAATTGTTATTTGATTAACAGGTAAAATTTCGAAAGAGCAAAATTTGCTTACAGCTTTTTCAATAACAGCTTTCCATTTCTTTGATCCTTTAGAAACAATAGTTGCAAATGTATTAGTCAAATCTGTTTCATTTAAAACTTCAATAAGACATTTGTCTGGAATGTCTAGAGCTGCAAGTACGACATCAATATTTTCATCATGAAATCTGTTTAGTATTGAATCCTTAACAAAATCTAAATTTTCTGATTTAAGGGAATCGAATTCTTTGGCGATGTAATTAACAGCCTCGACGCGTAATTCTGGGTTAACATGATTTAAGTTCTCGAACAGGTATTTGCCTCCAATTTTGTGAGCGACAGAAGGTTTAAAGCCAAGTACTTTTGATAGTTGTGACCTTCTCTTATTAGAAATATTACTGTTAGAACTGAATTCCTGTTTTACCACCTTATCAAATGCTTCTGGATATTTGTGCTCCACATTTCTTAAGAATTCAGAGTACCATTGTAAAATTTTATCATCATCTTCTTCGATAATCTCAACATCACTCTCATTATCATCCCCATTGTCCTTTTTTTCTTTCGGATAGTGAAAAGCGTTTAGAATACATCTGAAACCATATATTAAAAAAAAATTAAGCAAATGCTTGGCACAATGCATTTATAATCTAATCAATGCTACTGTTATATTAAATTTTTGTATGATTGAGCCCTTCAAAAATGTTTGTCTAAATATAAACATGTGCACACAAAACAGGAATAGTGGGCTGTAAAATGTACTCACCTTACAATTTTCTCAGGTTGTTGGTTCTTCAAATCTACCTCATCGATTAAAATCTCTGGCAATTTACTGAACTTTCGAAATTCCTCCGTATCTTTCAGCATGATTGGCAAAACACTAGACAAGAATGCCATTACAAAAACTTGAATACTTATGTTATGGACAACCAGCTTTTTTAGATATAAACATAAAGTATCCATAACAGACGCTGTAAAATTACTCAAAATACCATCTGTCATCTTTTTGTGATGAGTCTGATGAGTGTAAATCAAGTTTATAAGTAATACAGAGTCATATGATAGATCAAAATCTGTAGAAAGAAGTGTATCAATAATATCAACTAACGTCTTATGTTTTATTGTGGTTTTGGTCACAAGAAACCCAAGTATAACATAAGTAGCTGAACGAAAATCAATGATTGTTGATTTGAGTCCTTTAACTACTGTTGGTAATAAAATATTCATTATTGACTCTGTAACACGATTACTAGTGTTCATTGTGCCTACTGCAGTTGAACAATAGAAAGCAAATACCGTATTCAACTGAACTGCTCGTTCCCCAAATTCATATATGTACTTCAAAGTTATGTCTGATATAAACTGTAAAGTTGCCGTGTTTGAGACACATTGGTTATGAAGCACTTGCTTTGCTAATGGAATCCCATGTTTCTGTATAGGTCGTAACCAATTCCATCTGTTTGAAACACTCTTTATATTGAGAATTTGTATAAATCTAATAAAAATTTTGGTCTCGTGGTAAGGGAGAATGAGAGCCATTACTGCATCCTGATTGTACTCATGTATCTGATACCTATTCACCAACCATTCCAAAGCTTTATGAGCTGATTGAAGCAAAAAGTAAGGAGATAGCTGGAGTAGAAATTTTTCAATAGTCTTATCAAGGTTCTTGTTTATTTCTTTGCTTTGGACAGCCCTCTCAAAGTCCTTGGAAGAAACACTGTATAGAGTGTCCTCAAATACCCGGAATGCTTCATGTAGCGCTATTAACTCCTTCAAACCGCTTACACCAATTTCATAGAAAGTGTCCCTGTCTTTGAGAGCAGCTTCCTTTGGATCAAATAGCAATGAAGGTCTTTTCTTGTCATCTTTGTATATCGATGTCTGCGGTACTGAAAGCTTTTGAAGTTGCTCGGCTAGCGATGTAGCTGGCATGATTATGGCCAAACCGTCTAGCAACCTGAAATTGCAAAGTAATAATACAATCGATATGTACATTATATTGGTCTTTAAACCTAATATATATCACAGAATAAACATAACCTTTCCTCACTATTGCGTAGGATGAAATTACGAGATCACGACCGCTCTTTGTAATTTATTACACTTGTACACATTCAATTAATAAAAACTATCTGTGAGAAAGTTTTACACTTATCACATAATATTTGTTTGCACTATGTATTGTGCGGATACCGCACGTGTGAATAAGAGATAAATACGGTACTTATTGACGTTGCCATTAAAGCTAGGATACTCTGTGTCTGTGCTGCTGCCAATTGTGGGGAAAATCCCCGATTTGCGGTGAATTGAGGGTTAGCGCAAGGAGAGCACGGGAATGACAAATCGGGGAATTTCGGGGAATTCAGAACAATTTTTTCAGTAGGATAAATCTATTTTATGTCAGGTAATACTTACAACTAAATAATCATGTACGGACTTGGCAAATACAGCTCGACACTAACTGCGCATCACGTTTAATGACGATACCACTCAAATACCTGCTCAATTGTCATTTGAATAAGATTTTTTGGCACCATAATTAATTCATTTTTTATATTTAAAAATGTTTTTAATTGGTAAGTATGGTTGAAATTTCCAATAAGATTATTAAAAAGTGGTTAAAAAGTGCAGCTATTGTTAAACAAATAATATTTAAAAAAATTAAGTCAATTTCTGTTGCAGGGTAGACATTGTGAAGAAAAGTAGATATTGATTGTTTTTAAAGAAATGTATTATCTTGTTAATACATGAGTTCTATTATATGTGTTGACACCATAGTTCTTCTTATTTTAAAATGTTAATGTATTGTCATTTTATTATTATTTTGGGCCAACCTAACAATTCCTGCATAGAATATTTTTATTTCAGTTACTTTTTATCAAATAATTACATTTAAATTAATTTTGTATAAAACAGTGTTTTTATCCAAAAAATATCATATCAAGGAATTTGTGTGGATTAAATTAAAACAGCGGTGAATTTCAGGGAATTGCACTGACGTGTGAGGGAATCGAGATTTTTTATTGACAGCACTGATGGATACGGCTGTTCACGAAATCTGCGGGGAGAAATGTGATCGATCGTGATTCATGACATTTAGAATTTACGTCATTTTCATATTTGTTTTGATAACGTTATCGTACTTACAAAGTTCAATATCATTGTTACACTTGTTTTGCAAAATTTTTGTAATATATATATAACTTATAATTCAGTATCAAATTAAACGTTATCTCATACTGCAGGCCATGACAATTAAAATAATATAGAGCAGTGAATGTGATAAATTTTAAACGCGCCAGTATTCAATTGTGTTTACGGGTTATCATAAGTCTCTTAGTCGGAAGTCTTTGTTCTAAAGTTTTAGTAAAATATGGCTTGGAATTTTAGTATATTAATTCTTTATACGTTATGTGTATCTTACTGTTTCGCGTACAAACCAGTAGTTTTAATTCATGGAATTATGACCGGCAGTGGAAGTATGGAAATGATTTCACACAGGATTCAAGAAGTGAGTCACAGAGAATTTACAGTACCACTTTTTGTTAATGTCGTATAAAAATTTTGATCTCCATAATTCTTATTTTTTATTCCAGAAACATCCAGGCACAATAGTGTATAATGTGAATAGATTTGAGGGCTGGTCAAGTTTGGAAACCATGTGGCGCCAAGTATTGGAGATTGGTCTCGATGTGGCTAATATATCTAGTAAATATCCCGATGGTATAAACTTGATAGGTAAGAAGGCCCTTTTTATTTCCTATGTATAAAAACAGCTTAATTTATTTTTGTAACCCATAACTCTCCTACTATTGGGTCCTACTGGGGAGTCCTCGTAAACAAGTCCTAAGCAAGTCCTACACAGAAGAGTTAAGGGCTTGTCTATAAGGTTGATAGTATCAAACTGTTATTAACTAGTTACTGTTCATTTTTAGGTTACTCTCAAGGTGGTTTGTTGGCTCGGGGCATGATCCAAACATTTTCGAATGTGTCTGTCAGTACCTTTATATCTCTAAGCTCACCGCAGGCTGGTCAATATGGAGGTAATTATCATTGGAATTAAAGAAGCTATCTCAGCAATACACACATACATAGTGTAAAGTGAAATTTGGTTTTTAATGTTCGGTAGAAAGTTGATTGATTATTTCTTACATTTTACTTAACTGATAAGAATAACTTTAAGCTCCCATCATATGATATGAATTGTTCTTTTATTTTAATAATCGAAGTCAGTATGGCTTAGATTCTTGTATAATAATAATTTATCCTTATTCTTCATCAACATCAGCATATAATTATTTCTGTGTTAGAAACCTATAATCCGACTGGCAATATATTATTTGGCTGTAATAAAAATTCCTCTTTTGTCCAATATTACCACTAAGGTTCGTTGTTTTTGTTACTATGAAGAAGAAACCATATTTTAGAAAGAAAGAAAGAAAAAAAAAATACATTTATTCATAGCTTGTACATTTACATAAACAATCATCTATAATAACAGTATATAAAAAAAAAACAGACAATACCAAAAGAAAGAGAAAAGGAGCACCACCACCACTAATTTTACCACCTTTTATATTGGCACACTTATAACCAGTTAAATGTGAGTAGTTATATTAACCATTTCCATGAGGTCAGCATCATATTACGTAAACTTAAATACATTAACCATATGATGGGTGTATTATTTCCCTTAAATGAATTCCTTGCCACAAACAAGCTGATCAACTGGAAGAATGTTGTCCTGTACAATGGGTGTAGAAAACAATAACCCTGTGTGAAACAATGTAAAAAATACTTTATATGTATTAAGTATGTAACATGCTCAAAGTGCTACTAATTTCAGAATTATTTAAGTATAAGAATCTGTGAAAGCTATGAAAGGTAGGTTGTTGTATATATTTATAGGAATTTTTAATTTTTTCATGATATAAAAACATGATTTATTTTAAAAAATGCATATAGAATTATAATAGCATATTTTTTAACGTAATGTCGCGCCCAGCATTTTACAAAAGCAATCTTATAAAAAGATTTCCATATGGAGATGGCAACATTAAAATATGAACCGATATGAAAAGGGTTTAAATGTCTTTTGGTCCTGGATATTTTTAATGTGTGTAAATACTTACAACTTTGATCTGGTTTCAGATGGATTTCTTCATGTAGTCTTTCCTGGGCTGGTTAGAGAGACAGCTTACGAATTTCTGTACTCGAGAGTTGGCCAACATACTTCCATTGGCAACTACTGGAACGACCCCTACCATCAGGCTCTGTATGAACAGTACAGTGTGTTCTTACCCTACATCAATAATCATTTAATGTAAGTATTTTTGATATAATTGTATTGTAAACAATTCTAGTTATACTTAAAAAATATTTTTTTAACAGGTGTTAAAACATATTTATTGTATAACTATGTGACTTTGGCAGTGTTTTCTTAGACTGTCTTCTCCCAGACCATACTATATTTTTTTTTTATTATGTTTCTGTAATAGTATGTCTTATAATTATTTAGTGTATGTAAAAGTCTAAATAAATATTTTAAAAAAGTAACCTGGATTACGATCTATATACATGTATGCCAGGTATTATTAAAATCTGTATAGTGGTTTTTGTGTGATACTTGTTAAGACAAAGAGATAGAAATTCAAAATTCGATATTTTGATATTTTGGGCCTTCTATATTGATAACAAAGTTATATTAAGTATTGAAATTTCCAAAAAATATCTCATCTACGTATTCGATTTGTTACAGTATTAATATTGTTATAGATGTAGGATCAATGAAATAAAATTAATTTAGAGTTGTTTGGACATTTTATAAAATTACGTAAAAACGCTGATATATAAAAATAAAATGATTAAACAAATTGTATACAAGCAATAATTTCAATTCGTTCTACAATAGGTTCCATGGTGTAATGGTTAGCACTCTGGACTCTGAATCCAGCGATCCGAGTTCAAATCTCGGTGGAACCTGATTTTTGCAGTTTTTTATTTCGCATTTTCTTTGTAAATTAATTTATTTAAAAAAAATGTTTTTCCTAACTTACTTTTTACAAAATTATGATAGACGCAGAGGGTAACTTTTTTGACTGATATCAAAATTATTATTTACATTAATTAAGTTACAATGAGCTTGCCTTATAATGGACGGAAAACATCATGTTATTTATGAAATTCAAATATTATTGACGTAATTTCAATGTTGAATTAAGGTCATCGATATTATCATTTCAATATCGAACCTTATCCATTGACATTGTGTAGTACATAAAACAACAATGATTCATTTTTGTATTAAGTATTGTAATCTCAACAAAGATAAACACTCTTATTAATACTATTCCAAATATTTTTCATAGTGTGAAGATTTTTTTCGACATACATGCCATTAACAGTGAAAATATTTGGAAATACCTTTACCACAATGTGTGTTATTTCCTGCTACGATTAAACAGATGGCACCTAATTCAAAAAGCCGGCTTTGGGTAGATGGCGCTAGCGTCTATGTCTAAGTTTTAATATGATAAATAGATGGCATTGTTATTAAATTCATAGTACTTTGATGTCAGTGTCTCAAAAAACGAATACCGTACTTTTCATGAAATTTGACAAAAAATGGAGTGTATAGACATTCAGACATCACAGAATTATGATATATAAATTTTATATACCCTGTCATCTGCCCAATCACATGTTTTTACTACATACCAATTATCATTATGATCGATTCAGCCGTTCTTGAGTTATGTCGACATATACGGAGAAGCTCATTAGATATATAGTAGTAGACTAGATTATTTAATCTACTATACTATTTTATAACAATATAGCGTGCGAATATAACGAGTTCGTGTGAATAGTAAAAGAATTGTAGTCTCAATAATCTAATAGTAATCTCTGGAACCACGGCACCTATCTGATTTTTTTTATCACTTAAAATTTACCTACATTATTTCGGATGGACACAGGCTATATATCACGTGAATAATTATGTATGAAAACGAAAATCTGGACGGGCCGCAAGTAATAAGGAGAGATTGTGTCTTTTGAAGATTTTGACCCGATAATGAACAAAAAGTATTAGAAATAAAGACTCGATTTGAAATTCGTACTTTCATATTAGATAAATTATAAACATTCTAGTCAAACGAACACAATAGACCCAGTTTATAAAAGTCGGTTCACGTTCATAAAGTCTATGCTCTTAATTTTGGTATTGAAATGAGAAATGTTACCTTCCTTGAATAATTATTGAATAAAATAATAATTGTGTTGTTATTAATAAATAGTAGATAATAACGGTACACTTGATACACGGTCCTGTTTATTGTTTCCAGTTCAACAAAGTCCAAAGAGTTCAAAGCGAACTTGCTTCGGCTGCAGAGACTCGTGTTGATTGGCGGTCCTGACGACAATGTTATCACGCCTTGGCAGAGCAGGTAACTTAAAAAACTTATTAGTTTATTATAGTTTATTTATTCATGCTAACCAAATAAAAAAAATGCGAAAAAAATTGAAGATACGAATGTAGACGAATCGCTCTAGTTATAAATAGAGACAAATGTTTTATATATTGATTGTTACGCATTTAGTCTCCCGTCTTTGCACGTCCACGCGTGAAAGTTGAGTATGGGTGAATGGAGGTCACTTATGGACATCAGCCGCTTGTAGTTATCGCTGCTACTTCCATATTAGTAAGATAATATGATTATCTATTTATTTAAAGTGACTCAAAGCAAGAGCATTTTTTATATTTAATCTTTCCTAAGTAAACTTAGGACATACCAGGGAACGCTTCATAAAAACTGGATGATTTTTTTTAATTTTACATACTTGTATACTTGTATACTTTCTCTTTCTCAGTCAATTCGGCTACTACGGCGCGAACGAAAGAGTCTTGGAGCTGAGGGAGCAGGCCATCTACACGGAGGACCGGATAGGTCTACGTACACTGGACGAGAGCGGCCGTTTGCACGTGGCCACCGTGCCGGGTGTCAACCACTTTAACTGGCATATGAACGTGAGTGTCGTGGACGACTATCTCCTGCCCTACTTGGACTAGTTGGTTGACTACATCCTGCCGTACATGAACTAGTTGGACGACTACATCCTGCCTTACTTGGACTAGTTGGACGACTACATCCTGCCGTACATGAACTAGTTGGACGACTACATCCTGCCTTACTTGGACTAGTTGGACGACTACATCCT
>DWPT01002616.1:0-15867 GCA_018251895.1 Agathymus mariae mariae | reverse complement strand
AATACATTTTGTAATCTAGTTCAATATAAGATAATCTATAAAAATAATAGAAAAACTAAAAACTGCGGCAACAAACATTATGATATTAAAAAGTGTACAAAAAACAAAAATGGTAATAGACTAAAATATGTATGTTAGGGAAGCGCACGGCAAGTCTCGGCTTAGTTTTCAACCATGGATAATGCCTAATGTGTAACAATGGTGCCAAGACAACAAAAATCCAATTAAAATGGACATATTAACTACTAGCTAGATCAAAGTAAGTCGGCCCTGATTGTTAAATTATTCAGGGAACAATTCAGAGCATTGGGATTGATGGAAAATATATATACTTATATATAATTCATAGATTTTCAAAGAAACATTTTCCGATGTTTTTATTGATAGCACTAAAGCTCGTCAACAGCTTTCAAACAAAAGAAAAATAAAGAAAATCTGTTGACAAACAGGAGTAAAGGTACATAATTGTTTTATCTTTGCCCCATTATGTTTGTATGCCTATTATAAAGAATTCAAAGATTTTGAATGAAATATTTTCAATTTTTTTTTATTGCTACGCCAAACCCGGAAGAGAGCTTTTTTTTCACTTTTTTTTAAGAACTCCGAGTCATAACGCTCCGGGAATACCTCAGAAGGAAGCTTATTGCAATTTGCTTGTAAGCAGCAAAAAAGATTGCGATAATCGGAACGTGGGGGAATGCCGCGAATCCAGTCGCTATGGATGGAACTTCATTCTTCGGTGGGTGGTGCGATGTTGGACTGGCTGGCTGATCAAGACTGAACAGTTCCTCGGAGTTCTCACCGTTGTAATACGGACAGAATAGACAAAGGGAACCTATGTATATCCAAGAGCTTTAAGAATTAAGTCTGTCGGTGATTCGGGGGTTGTTAACGATTCGGACTGCGCATTTTTGTACAGCTCCAAAGCTGATACTTTGGCGGCCCTGCCCAAAGGTGAAAGCAATACTGACCTACTGATAGTTCTTCAAAATTTTTAAGCATACGTGTTTATAATTGTATATGTGTACTGTGCCCCTTAATGTTTAACTATGGAGCTCGAGTCAAAAATTCAAAAATAAAAATTGAGGTGTATGATGATGTGATTCAAATACTGAAATATAGAAGATTCTTACAATATCTTTCTCTTTGACTGGCTGGATCTTAAAATTTAACTGGGGCTAAGCTCAGCTCACGAAGATGTTTGCTTTTTATGTAAAATGTAATAAGTACATATTATACGTAAAAATGCAAACGAAAATTAAAGTGGCTGAATTCAGAGTAATCAGAGGATCTACTCAAAATTTCATAATGTAATAAGAGTCCAACCATTGTCAAACAAAAAAAAATTGGGATCTCTAAGACTCGTGAAGTCCCTGGTGAACCTCCAGTATACTGTTATAATTAAACATTTATTAAATAAATAAATTTATAAATGAAGCCTGAAAACAATTACGTTATTATATAAAAAGCGTATTTTAACAATAAAATATTTTTTTTTAATATTTAAGTAATCTTTTACGTTACTGGCTGCATAATTAAGTAATTCCGTATTCAATTGTTTTAAATTCTAATTAAACGTCAAGCTGTGCGACATCAGTAAAAATTTCTCAGGTGCACTGTGTATTTAAATAAATATAGCTACAATGTATAGCCAATTAAGATATTTACCATACGCAAAAAAAAGTTTCGGGCAATGCAGTCGATTGTTGTCTTGGGAGAGATGCCAAATGCAAACTGCTAAACCGTTAGATTTTGGTTCTTTAAATGATGCTGAGACAGCGACAAGATCCGGCCCGGATTTGTCTAACAGAAAGGATCCGAATCAAAATGTCATCTCGGATATATTTCCTACCTCAAGAGTAGTGCCAATGGTGCTAAGTAAAAAAGAGCCGGTGGTTTTGTCGTTTGACAGCGTACCAGGACCGAAGTCGCTCAAGTATCTGTCTGGATTTCGTCACTATCTGTCCGAGATTGGAACTCAACTCACTGCGGGTGTCCTCACAATGATTCTTAATCTCGGTTCGTTACAAAACTATTACTACTACAATCAAAGTATTAAATTCAAGATTGATATATCCATCACATTTACTCGTACTTGGTTTAGTTGTGACTTACGGAAAGTTACAGACATATTTATATATATATTCGAAAGTAAATGTATTGTAAATATTCAACGCACAGAATTTATTCAATAAACTTTTAGCGTTATTGGACTGTTCTATTTGGCGAAGATAAGGGTAAAGATGCGTTTCATTTTTATTTTCTATAGAACGTTGCTGAAAAAATTCAATCTTTTTATCAGGAACATATGTGAGCAACAGAAAATCGTTAAAGAATCTTTCGACTCTTTTCGACGAATATGGACCAGTAGTACGTTTTGTGAGCCCCGTTGGTGGAGATATAGTTCTTATAAACCACCCGGACCACATCCAGAAAGTCTACGCCATGGAGGGCGAAGTACCTGTTAGGTCAGCGCTAGACTCCTTGGAAAAGTACAGGACGGAGCATAGAAACCATAGTTATGGTGGCTTGTTCACTATGTAAGTATTTTTTCTTTCAAATGTGATATGAGAATTTTAAGTGTATTTATGTTATATGAAAATGTATTCACGGTCTTTTGTATGGCAAAAACAGTATGGTATATTGAGATTATTGTAATTGACATCGCTATCCATGCACATTTGTAACACCAACAACATTAACATCCCTTTGTCGGTCAGGTAAGAAACTGTAAACCCACTTGTTCATTGACTGTAACTAACACCAAATCTTGTAAAAACAGGCAGTTACTGATAGCCTCACCGAATAGATTAACAACAAGATTAAATGTTGTTAAAGATATTAACGTCAAAAAAAATATCTCATCTCTCAACTTTACTTTAATGTCATAGCATTTGAATCGATCTGTGAATAATTATATAGTTACTGATATAGAGAAATTGCATTAAACAGTCAAGGTGAAGAATGGACACGCCAACGCGAACTGTTGTATGCTCCTATAAATTCCTCCGTCCAGTTGCACATCCAAACAGTATACGAAATGAGTGACAAGTTTACACAAAAAGTGTATAACTTAAGGAATTATCAGGATGAGTTATCCAAAGATTTGCATAAGGAATTACAGAAGTGGACATTCGATTGTATTGGTAAGATGTCTCTCCTTCTTAGATACTTACGCCCTTGATATAATTGGCAGAATCTTATGACAAAACACCAGCAACACGGGGAATTTATTGTACGCCAATGTGAGCATTTATGTATTGCGTTATTTTTCGATCCATATCTAAATTATATAAATTGACGACCCTGTATCCCAGGGACCCTGCCTGCCGAGCAAAAATCCTGACTGCTGTTCAAGGCACCAAAAAACATTCCCGTGTCGTATAAATATTCGTTCTGAATTGCTTGTGATCTCATTTGTGTATGTTGAGATCACTCGTGACACAGTTTATAATATTCTTAAGTATGTTGTACTTAAGAATATCGTTATTTATGCTTTCATCTTCAATCTCAACTTAAACCCGTCACTGACCTTTCACGAAATTGTTTACAACTCTCTAATGAGCTAAAAATGAAAAAAGGAATGTTTGGTATCTTTTAGAGATCATTAAAAAAAGGACATGACCCCGTTAATCAGTTCCCAAATATCTAGGGCTACTGATGTTCTCCAAGAAGTTCTCAATGCTGGACACTGACTTGATATACAGCCAGTGTGACACATCGTGGATGTACCACAGTTTGGAGAAGGCGACTGATGCTATCATGAAATGTGAATCCGGTCTGCACATGTGGAAGTTGTTCACCACGCCCGCTTGGTTTTCGCTCGTCAAACACTGCGACAGTTTGGACAGGTGAGACTGATTAAATTTGTTTACTTTTGTAGAAACTGGAAAAACTTAGAACAAGCAATATCTCTTATTGGCTTTAAAGTATATACTCATTAGTGTAGTACGTAAGACACTAACATTAACTATATATGCAAATGATCGTCTTTTTCATTAAGGATTGAAATTTATTTTAAGACATACTAGAATTCAACTTAACTTGGTGACTGCTTTTATATAGCGAGATGGCTGAATATTTTCCTTTGGGCTATAAGAAATATGCAGTTTCGTCTAGTGCTAAAAACGTGGCCTACGAGAGGTTCGTTTGAACATGTCTGCCATGTGAAATAATTTACGAGATCCAACATCAAAGATTTAGAGTTAATCCGCATTGATAGTCATCGATGTCTCGGCTTTTCATTGTTAAATATTGAAACTATTACAGCCTAATCGGAAAGTATGTATTGGAAGCTGAACAAGAACTGCTCAAAACAAAGAAAGAAAATAATGCAAAAGGTGGGTAATGTTACACAATTATAATAATCCTTTTCTTTAAAAGATGGCAATGCTGAAATATCTAGTAAAAACACGGTACTTTTATTACACATTATTATTCTTCATGACCACAATGTCATCGTCCTCTTTCTTTTTAATGTTTTTGGCCACCAAATAACAAAAAAGTAACCAAATGCTACCTAGGTGTTATTGAAAATCGATGGGATTAATGACTACAAAATTTTCTACCAGGCCCGATTTCCCTGATCAGTGCATTACTGCGAAGTGAACAGAAGATGAGCACCGAGGACATAGCGACCGTGATAATGGATATGCTTCTGATTGGAGTGAATACGGTACAATTCATATTGTAACAATACCGAGTCAGTATTTTCAATCGTTCATATCCATCCTGCTATCAAGGTCCGAATAATAATAGCACCCATGTTCGATACAAAAGAATAGACACAATTATCGAGTAATATCTGGTCAAATAAAAACGGATCAATAAAAAAACAAACTTGATTTTCAGATTTCCACGACCATATCGTTCCTCATGTACTACTTGGCCAAATATCAGAAATGTCAAAAGACCCTCTACCAGGAAGTGGGAAACATATATCCAGAACTAAATATTGACGATATTAACAAAATCAAAGCCAACACGCCTTATCTTCAAGCTTGTATCAAAGAGACTCTGAGGTGGTAGCAGCTAGTTGTACTTAAATAAAAATTAAAGTATAGACATAAATATAGTTATTGTTAAAAAATATATTTTTTAAATTAACTAAATAAATGCTGAGGCAGGGATATACACAAGTAAAACGTCACAGACGTCCACGACGCAAGAACAAATATTTTATCTGTCACAAAAATATCTGTCCTGGCTGGGATCGAACCCGAGAACCCTCGCTCGGCAGGAAGGGTCACTAACGACTGAGCTACATCGTCGTCAATCAATTCAAAATCTGTCAACGGTGCTACCATTGACTTTAACACGCCAGTCTTTATTTTACATGCTGATTCAGTTCCTGTATAAATTTGTCAATAACTCTGATTCAAATGTTAATAGCTAACAAAAACCCAACTGATGGTAATTGGTCACCGTCGCTCATGAACATACTTTAGCAGCAAATTTATCACCCACTACAGTACACCGACATACGAGATTGGTACTCAAGAATGAATGGCGCCATCTCTTACGTCCTCATCTAAAATTAATACTTTCTTTAAAAAATTGAAATTTCGTTAAATTTTGTAAATGTATAATCGTTATATCTATATGATTTGTACACAGTTTTTATTGGACAATGTTTTGAAAGATAATAATGTTACACTCATAAATACTCATAATGTCGACACATGCATTGTTTCAGATTAGTACCGCCAATTCCGTTACTGACACGAATATTGCCGAGGAATATTACATTAGACAGATACAAGTAAGCCAATTATTATGTATTGCATTAGGAAATTGTAATATTTAGCGAAATCAAAAGAAGCATTAATGTAGCTGCTCTTCCTGAATGGCGGAAATTTAAGGTTTAAAGTCAATATATGCTCTGTCTAAGCAGTGTCTAAGCAGTAATATAATATACATATTTTATCTTGCCATGGGCAGAAAGGATTCTTAAGAAAGCATCTGGACAATTTGCATTTTTACACAGTACAGATTCTGTATCCATCTGATATATTTGGGTCAGGAAATTTATGCAGATAAGTATTTGTCATCTTTGTGTGCTACATGTGTTCGACTCTTAGGAACCTATAATTTTACTTCCTCGGTAAAATTTTCATAAACAGTTACTAAGTCTCGAACCCCGCAATTCTATTTTCAATCTACCTATAGACATCTATTTTAAAATGATTTGCGAAACACGCTAAAATGACAATTTACATCAAATATTTGAATTCCCATTTACTAATCTAATAGCTTCCTATAAAATTCTACAATTGTCTGCAAACTAGCATCCCTCGTGGCACCTTGATCATAATGTCGACACAAGACTCATCGCTGAAGGAGAGCAACTTTGAGGACGCCGCTCGCTTCGTGCCTGAGCGATGGCAGGCGGCTGACTCGCAGGAGTTCCACCCCTTCGCTTCTCTGCCTTTTGGCCACGGCGCTAGAAGGTGCCTGGGCCAGGGAATCACGGAGACAATGCTTTCATTACTTACCATCAGGGTATGTAATGTCTAGATGAATAATCTGCGATTTAATGGTTACGGCTTTAGGGCATGCGAATAATGTCCTCGTGTGACTCACCATTTGGTACGTACACTTTATTAGCAATTAATCAGCTATTACGTCCGAAGATAACACGAAATGTCTTGCGAAGAACAAGCTCTCAATGATCACACACATCACCACAATAGGTATATATCGTAGTAGGCTTTATTAGATTCTAGTGGCCCGAACCCGCCATCGTTCTGGATAGACAATTTACATTATATATTATTATATTAAATTGGCTGTTCAATCCGGAATAATGTACCTTTCAAATGGTAAAAGATTTTTCAAATAGGTGTCGTAGTTCCAAAAATTACCTTCTGCATATACAATATGTAATTATTATATAATTTTGGTACTAACAGACACCTGTCTCTATTCCGGCCATACTATACATATATGTATTGAATAACATGTTCGATTATTGCGTTATTGGCATTGAATTTATATAAAACACCTTACTTGCGTCGTTCATATTCATATTACTAACCAATTCGACCTCAAGTTGATAATGTGTTTTCAGATAATGTAACTGAGAGATAGGCGATGCATGTAGCACGAATTCCAAAACATTTTTCCAGAATTGGACTATACATTTTAACTCAAATTTAAATAATTCTGATTGTCAGGTACTACAGAAATACAAACTTGAATATCACTACGGAGATATACACCCTACGCGGACATTCATCGCCAGGCCGAACAAACCTCTAAAAATAAGATTTATTGATAGAATTTAACAGTTATTAAGAAATGTCTATTTTATGTGGTCCTAAAATGTTACTTGAATGTTCGATAGTAAATAAATTCTTCTTTTAATTAGGAAAAATATTTTATTTATGACTGTAAAATTAAAAATCTTACTAATTGACCCATATACTTAAGACTGCATACTTAACCTTTTCAATGTTGCTGTCCCTATTATGGAAAGTAATTATCATTCACGTACTGATCTGTCTATTTATTAGTTTTTGTAAACTATCCATTCATAACATCTGTAACCCCCATAATAGCTCCCTGGAGTTCCACGTTCGGAAATCTGGAGCTTAAACAACTTCGGGCGCCCTTGATAAACCGATTGTTGATCACCAAAGGCTTCATTACACAATTAAATTTAAGTCGTCAGTTGCGATATTTGTCATGTCAGAACTGTTTTGAGACAATTGACACTATTTCGCTACAGTAGTCGTAGTAGTAGTAGTAGTAATATGGGACAAGCGACATCAATATGTTGTCTCCAGAAGTCCCATCATACAAGTGACCCCAACATTTTAGTTCCATTAGTTGTATTTCCACCAACACCAACACGGCGGCGGTTGGATTAGCCGGACGAAAGAAACAGTTTTTTCCTTTAACCTTGTGGTACCTCCTTGATGTTAAAAGATAATTTTATTATTAACTATTCTGTGAACGCAACAAATTAACTATATTTTATAATTCAGACAAACGACCGAAATCTAGCGTTTGTTATAAACATTTATCCTGAAATTCAAATCATTTTGGGCACCATTAAAGTGGAAAACTATTTTTAAAAGAACAATAAATTTAATAAATTACTAATATCCTACTTAAGTCGGTTACTAGTTATTAAGTTTTATATCAAGCAATAAAATCTAATACACGGGACGTACTACGACGACGATTATTAAAACATATTTACCATAAAGGATCCGCATAGTGGAAGTCATTACTAGTCCCAAATAATTTAAAGCCCAATAGGTAATGCACCATACGTAATGCAAATACATATTGTCCAGATACTTAATAATCTCTTCAACTTTTGATTTCTTCCCAGTAAATAAAACATCTTATATTGTTTTTATACATGTTACTCATACTTAAAAGATAAAATAATATAGAGTAATGGAAATATTTTATAAGTTCAGAATACATTCACGCCTATTGCTTAAACCTAATAAATAATAAGAATATATTCTAAAATTCTACTAAAATTTTAACTATAGTTTAAATTACATTAAATATGCATGAAGTCAGACGTTGTAATTTATAGCCTTACATAATCATGAGCTATAAATAGGTCTTATGAAAACACACCATAAGATTTTAATGGTACTGCAGTACTGTCTATATAAGAACTTCAGCGCAGCCCACTAGCCATAAACTGATAAAAATATTGATTATTTCACATTTGAAATTTTACGACGAAATATTTTACATTCGCTACGATCTATATAGCATCTGATACAAAATTTTATTAATTTCATGTTTTAAATTCAATTACGAAAACAAACAAGTACCGCTTGAGATTTAACTAGTATATTATTATCACAAGAAAATCAAATTTTTAACGCGATTTGTTACGGTATTGTAAAAATTTACAAAATATTTCTTTCTAATACGTCCGCTTATAATAATTCGCTCTACACGCTCTCTTTTTACAAATAATATAAGTCTATAATAAGCGATGAATTAATTCAAACATATTGCTACTGCAATTTTTTTAAGTATAAGTTACATATCAAGTTGTTAAAATACTACCAACGTGCGTATTTTTTTAAGATTGATAGTAAAGACAGTTCAACTGGAAAGTGTCACAGAACTGAGCAAGAAACCTACCCATGTATTAACTTTGCACCATGGTAAGCGGCCGAAGCAAACGTCAATCAAGCATTAAGTTATTCTATACAAAGAAAAAGTCGATTGTTTGATAATGTAACCAATTCTATCGGCGCAGGTATCGAGTGAAAATTCTTTTTTTCGCAATCAAACTAAACTGCTAAATTATTCGATAAAGGCATCTCTTTCCTCTTGGGCATGCATATTCTATTAATTATAACGCGTCGGTCGCACAAGCCGCCGTGCGAACCCACGAAATATAATTTACGTAGAATATGCAATGTGACCCAATGAATGTGGAAATGTCGCGCTATGAGGTTATGATGAAATCTCGCCCTCTTAAATATTCTCTATGCTGAACCTCCAGATTATCCATCCTAAATCCTTCTCATTGTGTAATTCAGCGAAATCTATCTATAAGCGCCTTATCTATGGGTTGATAACAATGTGATAATCAATATATTATGATGGTACAAGTGAGTAACATTATGTAGCAATGTTCTTTGATTGAAATAAGAAGTAAAACAACTGATTATGTATGTAGAAGAAAAATGGAATTAAAAAAACTCACGCATATCAAATATGCAGAAAAAGCAGTGACTGACAAAGTTTCTTACATTTATCTAAATTGCACAGCTGCTCTACAAGTAATTTGTAAATAACTTATACCTGCTTTGAAGTTTATGGATCATCATTCACTATAATGGTACAGAATGCTTTGCTTACAACAAAATTTACAAAACTCAAGGATAAGATTAAAGAACATGTTTATTCATGTATAAATAAATAATTGGTACTTATTAAATAAAATACAACAAACAAATATTTTGGTTACTACTTTCAAGTTTATAAAACTACTATATTTATTCCATCTGATTCTTAAAAAAAATATTGTTTTATTTTGAAGATTTATCTTTAGTAAATTATTTATTGCAATTTTTAACAAAAACATTAAAATTACCAAAAAATATGAATAGTACAAAATTCAACCACCATTAAATCTTTATTATTATGATAGACTTTTGGTCATATTTGTAAAATTATATGGAATAATAACCCATTTAGGTAGTGGGTTGTGCCTAAGTGCATATTTGGACAGCAAGTCGCTCTTAAAGCTAATACAAATTATATTACATAATGAGACTATATAGTGTCCTACAGAATCAAGTAAACTATCTCTGACGCCTTGAGGAAAATATATTTAAATATTTGCCTTTAGTCATCTCTTTGGCTTCCTCTAAGCCCAATTGATATGCTAAATCGTGAAGTTTCTTCACTTCCATTATCAGGCCACTTGTAGTCAATGAACCCAGTTCTGTAAATTTAAAAATAAAGTATATTATCACAATCTCAGATGAAATGATTGACGGTACAGAATAAAATAGACAATGCAAAATAATAATTCTTTCATGGATAGATACATATTCCATGAAATCTTATTGATCATAATGAATAAAAAATATTGTTATGTAATATTAATAATATTCAGTTTCGGATATAGTATAAAACAATAAGATTTGAAACACTTCCTACTATGAGTTCAACAATGTAAGAACATATTATAAGTTTAAAATGTTTTTTATGAAATATGGGCAAAAAGTAGAAACATATTAAATTGTCTAAGAAAAGATATCAAAGTCTAAGATAAGACTGCTTCAATGTATTTTAGAAAAAAGTGAAAAATTCTAAATATTTTCAATGCACTTCTAGCTTAGAACAGAATTATATGAACACTGTCCAAGAGATGTCAATGGAACGATTTCCTCTAAAAACTTAACTCCATGGAGAAGGCGGCTGACTCAAACGAGCCAGTAATATAAAGATTGAATTATGAAAATTATAACGAAAATATATTTTATGTAAAATTTGTAAACTTGATTATATATAAAAGAATCTTATTGGAGTGGTAATAATCTACTAATTATAATTAATAATTTAAGTTTTTTTATGAGAATAAATTCCTTAAATATAATTACTCACGTTGCATATAGTTGTAGTCATCTTTGGTAAAAACTTTATTCCATGCAGGAGGGGACTGATTTCCAGATTGTAGATTCGCGAACTCCGAAACACCAGGCACTGCAAAATTATCATTCGAACAGCGTGAACTCTCTTCGTTCGAGAAATTACCATTAACATCGCCCATTTCAAATCCAATGTTCAAATCAAAATATAGTCGTTATTAACCGAACTGATAAAAGCATAACCGTACGTAATGGATGACGGAATGACAACATTAGAAGTAAAAACAAAATTCGCGCGATTTTTTAAAATTGCGATCAAAATAATTTATATTTGACGTTATCAGTATAATGATTGCTAAGGCTCACTCTGTTCTGGCCATAATTCTGGAGAAGCTCGATCTAGCTTCTCTAAACTAAGAAGGCTTTCTTCCAAGGATGTCAGAGGAATATCATCGTTTGTTTGACCTGTAACAACAACGGATGGAGTTCTAGGACATATATCCTCATAATCAGTATCACTTGATGGAAGAACAGATATACTATATAATTAACACACAAAGATATATAACAATTTCAATAATATTATCTTTTCTCTCAATTATGATTTAATTATACCTTCGTTTACAATAGAATTCTCTTTCGCGGCCATTTTCCAACTTTTGACATTTACTTGTTTTTGGTCACACTTTTTTCTTCTAGTCTTTGACTCTCGTTTTTTACATCTGAACAAGGTAGAAAAACTCTATGATATCTATGTTAATGCATTGTGCGTATGATAGTGTTAGCGTTTCTAGCGTTATATATATTTATAGCGTTTGGTATCGTCACGGCAAAGAACATGTGACACAGTAGTATCCCACCGATTAGATAATTGGTCCTCAACCTTTTATTCATAGATGCCACAAATACGTGTTAGTCGGGTAGTCACCCAGCATAAAAAATATGAAAAAACTTTAAGTAATGATTTCTTAATAAAAAATTGAATTTGACGACCCTATATCCCAGTTGATAATGACGCTGCCTACCGAGCGAAGCGCCCCGGGTTCAATTTCCGACTAGAGCCGAATTTATGTCAGATAAATGTTTATTCTCAAGTCATGAGTATTTGTAATGTCATATTTGTGTCTATCCATGCTTCCCGCAACTCAGGTTGAGTATAGTTAGATTAGATGATATTAGCATAATTTCTTGCATGCATAATTTTCTGTTGCATTAACAAAGAGTAATAAACAGGTTTATGTCGACAACATGTCGGCGATCCCTTAAATGTTACTAGTTAGAGTAACTATTTACTATCAATAAGTTGTTTGCTCGTTTGTCTATTATTTGTATGAAAATAAATATATAGTGAATTAGCTGTGCCCGCGACTTCGTCCGCGTGGAATTTAACAAAAAAGTTATTTAGTTTTTTTTCCTTTTTGTATTTTTTTTTTAAAGTAGCCTAAGTCAGATTGGGCGAGCTCTAGGGATCTAGCCTGTTCGTATGCTGTGTCTAAAGTGAGACTATGATTTTCTAATAGTCGTTGTCGTATCATAGGTGATGTTAGTCCAGAGATAAAGGCGTCTCGGATATTTTCACTTTCGTTTTGCGCTGTATCGACGGATTTGAAGTTGCAGTCTTTTGATAAGAATTTCAGAGTTTGTAAATATTGGTCTATAGATTCACCAGGTTGTTGTTGTCGTTTAGCTAATCGGTGCCGGGAATAGATTTCATTGACCGGTTTTATATACAATGAGTCTAGCTTCTTTATAGCTGTTTCGAATTCAGTGGAACCATTTGGAACATGAGAATCTTTGATATGAGTATAGAATAGAGAAAATAAATAATTAACTAATAGCTGGTATTTACTGCTTGAACTTACTGCTTTTTCTGTGGTATGTATAGCTTGTATGAAATTGTTGAAAGTTGTTTTCCAGTGGATCCTTAAAGACGATTGATCGGAACTAGATGACGGATCCGCCTCAAACCTTAAATAAATCGTCGTAAATATTTTTCCATTTTTATTTTAGTGAATAAATTGTAGAATTCAAACCACTTAAAGAGTATACATGGCTTTATTCACTAAAATCCAAGTTACATAGAATTGACAGAGAAATAAATGACAATAACAGAACACAAGTAAAAATAATTAGAAAAGTGGCCAGTTGCATTTTACTACATCCTTATTACATCAGCTACCTGCCGAACAAACAGACAGGCAGACAGACAAAAATTGTAAAAACAAAAATTTGGTATATGTATATATTTTGGTACTTATTACCGTATAAACATTCATTTGCATCTAGTAAAAAGCGGTTTAATATTACAAACAGTCGTTAAAATTTTATTTGTTAATATGTATAGATATGTGACATATGTATTATATTGACGTGGTCTGTGCGCCACTTTATCGTGATTTTTTTATTGAGCATACGCTTATTGAATGAATAAGCTTGATAATTGCTAGTGGTGTTACTCCAAAATTTTATGTCATCCTTATTACCCATAAAATTACAATAGGATTTTCTTGTTATATTAAAAACAGAAACTTATTGAAAAATCTGTTTTGCAATGCTTATTGAAAGGCTACTTATATAATGTAATAATATTTTATAAACCGTGATAGTTGTTTACCGATACTTGAAATGACTTTTTATTTTTAAATTATTTATTTGATAACAAATGTATAATTTATGCTTATAATTATTACAAACAATTATTATGAGAATAAATACTAAAATTCAGAGTAATAACTGGTTTAATACAAGAAAGTAAACACCAACTTATCTTTCGGTTAATAGAACTAATTAATAATATAAAAGTGATACAAGAACAAGATTTAATTTTATTCTTGTTAAGTATTTCTGAAACTATCCCACATTATATTTTATTGTTAGTAAGAAAAGGTTGAACTGAATGTCTTATTAATACTTATAGTTTAAAAATATATTACATAGTGATCATGTTTTTACCACGACCCATAAACTATAAAAAATAAAAAACATTTACATACTCTCACCTCCGGCCCCGCACTATCATTCCCTGTGTTGCGGTGGCATGGACATACACAATTATGTCATTACAAACACCCATGACCCGAGAACAAACATAACCTTTCGCTCGGCAGGCAGGCTCAGTATCGACTGAGCTATGTGGTCGTT
This sequence comes from Agathymus mariae mariae, assembly GCA_018251895.1. Taxonomy (NCBI): domain Eukaryota; kingdom Metazoa; phylum Arthropoda; class Insecta; order Lepidoptera; family Hesperiidae; genus Agathymus; species Agathymus mariae. The sequence goes on along the minus strand of DWPT01002616.1, from coordinate 1,639 downwards.
AAAAGAACAAAATGATGCTGGTACTGTGTGATTTAAATATAAATACCTGTAAGCAAAAATTTTTGTCATGTTGTTTATATTTTTAATAACATTTTCGTGGTAATATTTTAATAAGTGTAATGATGATAATTATCACTCCTATCATCTGAATATATTTATTAAAAAACTACAAAATAATAATGCCTTTTTTGACGATGGAAATAATTTTTCACTCAACGACAATTTTTATCCGCGTTATTATATACTGTTTTCTCATGCCTAACTAGTCTGTGCTTGTCTTTCTTTCTTCCGGTTGCCAACACAAGGCAAGGTGGGTTTCTTTGTGTGCCGCATGGTTTTTGTTTAATACTTTACACAAATTATAAAATAAAATTCTAATTTCGCTGACAAATTCTACTTCAAGGTAACGACCACAAAGTTTTAAAATGTTTACTAAGTATTGGTGAAATGGTGTGGATTTTGTGAAGTGTTTATGATGGTATCCGAAAAATGTATTTAGTTGTAATTTTTATGTATTCTTAATTTTAATACCTAGCTTTTGTAAATACGCCTAGTTTTCAAAATGTAGTGAATGTAACTCAAATCGAGGATTAATATTGGTCACAAACATTGCAACACAATTTTACACATAACCTTAATTTGGGCTCTTGTCATATTCTATGAAATCAATATCGTATTTCTAAATGTTTTTTTTTGTTATTATGCATAAAATAATATCCGAATTACCTATTTTGTACTGATTTTGAAAATACATTCATATCTTACAACTTCTGTAATTGGATCATTGAATTGTAACCTATCTATATGCCATAGACATTTCTGAACAATATTATTTATGACATATTCGAAATATCTTACTTTTTAATGTTCATGATATATTTTAGACTAGCAAATGCCCTCGCTTCGCTTCGGAAAAACTATATTACGCTTAACGGTTTTTCTCGTTCTGTGAATTAGAAATAGGTATATTCATTGATAACTTTTTTATTTATAGACAGATTGCAATGAAATAAACTTGAAGTATTAAGTGACGCTTACTGCAATACATTAGTAAAAACCATAATCAAATCGGTTAAGCCGTTTCTGAGATCAGCTGGAACAAACGCACAGACAAAGAGACAAAAATTCTAACAACTATTGTTTTGGGTTCTCCTGCTTTAATAAAGGCCCCTAAGAATATTTTTTTTCAAATATCGTTCATGTACAGAAATCGAACAGTTAGAATTCCACTATTAGTATATAAATGAGTTCATTGCTAATACATTTTTTTATAATTTAGCAGCATTTAAGCTTTTCAAATAAACATAACAATGCATTAGTAGCATGTTACATAAATAATTTTTATCATCCCATAGGTTTTTTTTAATGTAAAATCTGGTTTTAAGTGATTTCTACAATACCTCGACATGCTTTTGTATATTATAGTCAGGAATTTAACTTCTAGTAAATAAAGTAATTCCATAAGTCATTATTATTGTATTATGTTTTTAGGGCCTGAGTTAATACACAATATATAACTATTTCTTATTAGCAGATATCCTGTTGTATTTAATTTACCTAATGCATTATGGAGATATCAGCAAGTAATGTAGTTATGCTCCTGAAGAGAGATGGTATCTCATGTCTCACTTGTTAGTCG
>DWPT01002615.1:0-15872 GCA_018251895.1 Agathymus mariae mariae | reverse complement strand
GACTCGACAGTGTTCTTTGAAGATCCCTATCCAGAATAACAACAATTTAAGTTTCTATAATTTTGTATTCAAAGCGTTACACTTTACGGTACAATGGTAATAGTCTGTGGTTCTTTTTGTTAATAATTTTTAAATAGTCTATGGTCAATTTAATCAAGTGTAGTCAATGCGATACGAATACTATTTTTTGTGAGAGATGAATCTGTTGTTTCAAGAAAGCATGACTGGGTAACCTATCTTTAAAAGCCTATAAACTTGTGAGCTCAAAACGTATTTCGTTTGTGTAATATTTCGCGATTAGTGTTTTTGTGTGAAATCAATTTCTTTCTTATGTGTCTACCACTAATTATATGTATATGAGATGTACTGTATTCTTTACGGAGGTAATGTCTCACGAAATAGCGACGCAATTTGTAAGTAAAAATGCTGCACTTTATAATCAGAAAAATTCGTTGCTACTTTTATGCCTTTATAAAAAACAATAACGTCAACTCTGTAATAGTATCCTGGTTAGGTATATACACACTTTATCGCTGTAGATTTCTGCAACCACGTGCCATATATTGTGGATTGAATGGATTGCGTTCGGAGTCCAAGTCCTATCGAGACGATACGTTTTAATGGAAATATTTTCGTTTTTTTTTTTTTACTATATCAGCTATATACAAATTCTGGTTTTTAAATAATTCATGTTCGTGTTTATAAAAATGATCTATGCATTCTCTGGTGTAAATAACTTATGAAACATATATTTTTTTTTATAAAATATTTTCGACATGAAACAACACATAGTATTTTTTACTTCAGAAAGTGATATTTGTCTAGCTTTGGTGGTAGTGGGTTAGACTTTTGCTTTGTATGATTCCTTTGATCATGGTTCAAACCTTGATGCAAGTGTTGTTTTTTTTTTTTTTAATTTCATTTATTTCAGTATTTTATAAAATCTGATTAAAAAAAGATATATGATTTTTGACTACTACATAGATTTTTTTTGCAAATGAATTCAAAAGAATTCAAGGCAGAAAAAAAACTGAAAAAAAACAAGTTGAATTTGGAAAATAGAGCACAACAGGTTTTTATTTTGCCACCAAACTTGCTGCGAACGTTGGGAATCAATTTGGGAAATGTGGAAAACAATCCAAATTCCTCAGATAAGGAATGGAAAATGTCAAGTAAGTTTGTGTGAAGAACCTTCTATATTTACTATTTTGATATTGTAAGATAGGTTTGCAATCATCAATTGTTTATTCATTTTTTTCATGCTTTAACTGCTATTTCATTGGTAAGAATGGATAATAGGTATTGTTTATAAAAAATACATATGATAATCATATTTTGCAAATAATAGACCAATTTCACAAATTATAATAATATAATTGTAAACTCTGAATACAAAAATATTTACCATGTGTTATACTTTTGTGTGTGTTATACCTTTTTCATTGTATTTTTTCCAGCTTGTGTTCCAAATCATAAATATGGGCATAGTTCATCAAGTACAGAACATGAAATAAATAGTAATATTATTTATAATGAAACTTCTGTCATAAAAACTGCTAACTTAATGAAAGAATCAGTGTTCCTGAGTCCCACATTTAATAATGGAAATTTGAATAATGTTACAAGTTCTCATATTAGGGGAAATGAGGAGCCTTGCAATGCAAATGGACATAACAGAAATGATTTTAATGAAAAATTTGACTCCTCTCATATTACATCAGAAGATGACTCTATAAACAGAAGGGAAGTAGAGAATAAATACAATAATAGCGAAAGTGATGTAGATTCATTAGTAAAAACCAATACTTTAGAAACATTTGGAGTTAAAACTTCAGAAAAGTTAGTAAACCGAAATGAAACAAAAAAAGGGATCAATATTATATCACAAGTAACTGTAAATGCAGCAAAATTAAATGAATTAAAAGTTTCACAAATGCCAATGATGAATACAATGATACCTGCCTCATTAAACACCATTGTAGGAAAAAATAATAACAAGAACACAGTATTACAGTCTCCTACCTTACTCCCTATTACAAAGGGTATTACTCAGAATTTACATTTGCAGTACTCTGAGCCTAATGACAAAATGATCAATAAAGAGTTTGATACATCTAAAACAGATAATACTGTAAACATAGAAAACATTTGTAAATCAGACCATGTACGAAATCAAATGTTAAATTACGAAACTAGTGTGCAACTTTCTCAGAATAATCTGGAAGAAACAGACTTGTATAAATATTATGATAATAACAATTGCCAGGAAAAATTAAGTAATACAATTAATGATGAAAGTAAAAATGATCGGAGTGTTGAAAGCAATTTATATTGTAGCCTAAATTACAATGAGGTTGGTGTTACTGATGAAGCAATTGGTAAACAACCAATGTCAATTGATATAGATTTTACTGATAGTGTAAAAACTCCAACATCAAATAACTATTCCCAGAAAGAGCCTTCCATTGATAACTACCGATTAGTGAACAACCATAGCAATGTTGTAAAACTAGTTAATGGTAGTAAATTAGATCCAGTAAAAAAGCATGATGTTACTCAAAATGTAAAAAGCTATTTGTCTGATGATATTGACACAAATGATAATACCTGGAATTATAATAATTCAGATGTTGATGAAAATAAAGTTAAGGCGCTTGAAGACATATACGGTGATAATGATCAAAGAAAGAATTTTGATTCAAATAGTTTAAAAAATGATAAAAATAATCCTTCTGATATGGAAGGATGTGTAGCTACTTTAATTAATTCACGAATGGAGCAAAACAATGTAATAAATAATCCAAAAATATGCACTTCAGATACGTTTGAAAAAAATGAGAATATTTCTGTTGCTAATCATGAAATACCATTCCACATAGTTAACGTTAATATGAGTCCTTTAACTAAATGTTTGAAGTCAGTACAAAGTCAATCTTTGTCAATCTTTGATAAAGAAATTAATAAAATGAGCCTGCCATTGGATCCTAAGAGAAATAATTTGATGTCGAAATTATGTATTCAAGGAGTAGAGAAACCTGGTGGCGTTCAAACAGAGGGACAAAAAAAAGTATTTTTAAAAACATATTCAAATACTAATAAAGGTAAATTGCATGGGAAATGTTTCTCTACCAAAGAAACTATTTTAAATGTACAAATTAACCATAATTCTAATATAGATTTAAATGAAACAAGCACTATAAATTTATTCAATACTCAGCAATTCTGTAAATGCTGCGATTATGGTATTTTAGAATTAAACCAATTCGAAAACTATTATGAACACATTCACTTCATTAAGAAAAAGCCTTTGGATTGTAGTTCCAATATAATTTTTAGTATATATGATAATGAAGTAATGCATGTTGGAGATACCAAAGAAAATCTTGATCATATAGAAGACAACACTGATCAAACAGATTCTGAATATTCAGATCACTCTATTTGTTGGTACAATGCAGGTTCAGTTCAAAATAATCTTGATATGGAGCTCGAGAATCTTCAGGTTACAGAGGTGAGTGTAAAAGACAATCATTTAATGAAAATGGTCAAGAACTAGAACATTGATTACCCGAGTCAAGTATCCACTTTTAATTGTGCTGATTATTTAAATATTAAATCTGTTAGTTTAAAACTCTAAAGGAAAGTTAAAAATAAAAATGCTTATTATTTTAACTTTTTAATTTTAATAAATATTTACAGTATTTAGATGCTTTACCTAATGCACTGACTATGGGAGATATGGCAGAAACGGATAAAGATTGTTATTCAAAAAATTATAGATATAATAGTAAAAAAAATGAGTCCCAAACACTATTAGGGAATAATGGCAACAGGTTGGAGTGTCAAAACCAATCAAAGGTAATTCAGTTTTTCTGCTTTATAATATTGAAAATCATATTTTCTTGTTTTTATAAAAAAATTACATTTTCTACAGAAACGTAAAATATCGAATACCTGTGTTGAAGTACACGATAATAAGAGAGCAAAAAGTTTGATTAATCATGAAGTTGGTCCAGAAAACCCATCACAAAGTCAACAAAAGGATCAAGTTGTGACACAGGATTCCAAAGGTTGGAAGACAAATGATAGTATTGTAAGTAATTCTATATATATATATGGATATATATATATCTCATAATCACAAGTTACTAGTATCTTGTTAGAGATATTCTGATTTTTGTTTCTTGTTCATTTTATCCGATTCTGAACTGAGATTTAAAATGTTAAAACCTATATAGTAAAATTTCCGTGTACATGAAATAAATTTACATTTATCTACAATTTATTGAAAGTCTCAACTAGATAAAACGTTAATGTATTGAAAATAAATACATTTATGACTCATGCTAATAAAACATCCGACGTATGAATCCAGATAATCGTATATTTATAATAATAATAATATTAAAGTTACGTGTCAGAATCCGCAGGCTCGTGAAATGCCACAATAGTTCCACGATTTTCGGGCCTTCCAGACCTATCTACGCCTTTCACGGAAACTCAATAATAATACCCGGAATTCGATAAAGCAATAGCGGATCCGGTAAACACGGCCGTACATGCCATATGGCATAAGGCCGAGAGTGGCTTGAAGAGCTCCATGTAGTTTTTATTACCACCTGGAGTCCCTCTATGGTCTCTATTATTTCCGATCGACCCTTCCAGAAACTTCGCAAGTCTGCTGCCTTCCTCTTTTCGGCCATCCTTTCGAGAAGCTTAGTAACTAATATATTTTAAACAATACAATATCTCTATTAATAGGTAAATGCAGACAATCAAGAAGTCATAAATGAACAAGAACATGTAAAATGTGCCGTTTGTGGCATAAATGTGATAAAGGCGGAATGGTCAACACATATTGCATCAAAACATGATTATATTGCATGGAAGGAAGGCGAGCCATCAGTGGTAAGCAGTAAGAATAAATATGTATATCATATTCACGAATCACCCTGAAGTGTCTTAGTAACCTGAGCTAATGATGGTTTTAAATTGTTCAAGGCTGATATAAGGATAGACGCGATTTGTGAATGTATAGTAAACTTACAGCGCCACGGAAATCCGGGCTTAGACCTGTCAGATCCGTCTGGCGTATGTTACATTTACATACTGGTCGTTTTGTCCGCTTTACCCGACGTAAGATAACAGGATTGTAACATTACCATGTGCCCTTACGGCCTGGCTCTTCACTGCTTCATAGCTATTATGAATGATTATGTACTGAACAACGATGTATCAAAAAGGTCGCACCATCTATATGTGCTGCTACTATTATAAGAACAAAATTTATAATATCCACTTCTTGTAACGTGCAGAGTTTGGAGGACGAAGATGCAATCAGGGACCATTTGCACCACGTTGTTCAAGAGTTGGGACAATTAGAGTGCAGCAATTGTGGCTTGACTAGGAAATATGCAAAATCATTTTTGCATCATATAAAAAGTTGCCGCAGTTCGTCGGTATGTCTCACGTATCTTTTGTTTATAGTTTCACTACATTTAGTATTGTGATAACAGTCAGGTACAGTTCGGTCGCGATTCATTAGGTTCTTAATATATGTTTTGATTGATCATTTAATGTGCCGAAATCTATTAATATTATCATCGACAACCCTATAGCCCAGTTGGTTGTGACCCTGCCTGCCGAGCGAGTCGTCCCGGGTTCGTATCCCGGCCGGGGCAGACATTTATGTGACTCGGGTCACTTGTGTTTGTAATGTGATATTTGTGTACGTCCATTCTACCCGCGGCACAGAGAATCCTAATGCGGGGGTGTGAGTGTGTAAACGATTTTGCAGTCTGGATGTACTTCGATTGTGAATGTCATCAATTTTTGTATTGTTATTTAGCAAACGAGCAGTTAACGCGACCATTATAATCCATAGATGCCTGTTACTTACGATAAACGTAACTACACTTAACTGATGTCGGTAACAGATGTATTGCCTCGTTTGATTATTGAACTCCAACTCTGTTATCACTAACACAAACACACACTCACACATGTATTTTCGGATAAAGATTCCCTGGACGACCACGTTTATTAACTACGTATATCCTAATCTAAAACTAAGTAAATACTAAAAAAACCCAAGTATAAACATTTATCTGTTACATAAATGTTTACTGGCCCCCTGGGTATGTATAGCATCATCATGCATCAAGTATAGCATGAGTGAGTTGCGACTTGTTACACAGTTAAGAACGGTCAAACATATTGGCAAGCATTATGTCAAAGTTCAATTCTATGAAAACCATCCAATACGAATTTCTGAATAGACTTACTACATTTATTGCAGGGTACAAACGATGATGCTCAACTTCCTTATCACCTACGTAGAATAGGTGAGGGTTCAGCTGTTCCTGTTTCAAACTGTGATCACTGCGGTCACAAATGTAAAAATGCTAAGGACCGTTCTGTACACATGAGAAAATGTGTTAGATCTGTAAGTGTAATAATAATCATTAATTTTAATTATTTTAAATTACATTATTAATGTTGGAATTATTTAAAATTTTATTGTTTAATCTAAGTAAAATATAAGTACCTATCTCAGTGAGATGATTGATCAAATACGACACGTATTACGTGAACTTGGCAACGATATGTCGTAATGGCCTTTGGGAGAGTATCCAGGCCAACAGATTGTAGACCTTAATAAACAATTACTGATTCACTCTAGGGGTTGAACACAAGGAACTCTTCTGATATAGAAGTGTCCGCAAATGTGACGTGCGGCGTTTGCAAAGAGGAAATGACGTCACACCAATGGATTGAACACATACAGAAAAAACATAACTACCAAGCGTGGCGAGAGGGCGACACGCCGCTGGTAAGTTGTATGCTGGTAACTTTTTTATAGGATAAATTTATCTTAAAATTCGAACAAGTATTATATGAGAAAAAATTAAATAAAGATTATCAATAAATTACATACGCCGATCACGATTTGGCGATCATTTTTATGTTTTAGCTTACATCCAAATCTAGAGTAAAATACTAGTCTTCTTATTTCAATAAAATATACTTGTGACAACTTTGAAAGCGCTGTTTCTGTTTAGTTGTTAAACAAAGGCAGTACCTTTGACTTTAATATATTAATTAACTCTGATTCTTAATCCGCTGAAAGATCTTTTATAAATATGCCTAATTAAATTTTCAGAACGTTCAAGATGAGGAATTAATCCGGAAACATTTATATAGGATTCTGCAAGAGCACGGACCGCTCGCGTGCTCCAAGTGTGGCAAGTCTCGCAAATACGTTAAGTTGTTTCTGCAACACATCGAGACCTGCACAGGGCCAAAGGTAGCTGTTGTTAAAATGTTCAGATATATTTCACGTATCATCAAAAATGAACACTTGCACTTTCCACGTATATACTAGGGTTTCTACACTGTGTAAATTGAAAAAGTAAAAATGATTACCTCAATTTATGACATCTGGGCACTTTTGCATGCAACGGGCTGTAGAATGAGTGTGCAAGAGGTCCGGAGGGAAAGTTCTTTTAGCCCCGCCCCAGTAGCAAATTTCAAGTCATCAGTTACTTTCGGTATGAGAAGACGAGTGTTTGTTGGATATAACTTAGTCGTCCAGTGCTTGGTTTCTTTTGTCACGAATGGTTCAGCGATATGAGAAATTCTGTTTAATTTCTATATTGATAGAGTTAACAATAAGATGCAATTGGTTGACCGGTTGACAAATGTACGAACGATGTTATAATGGCACTTATTTTGTTTGGGAATTTCCAAGTTTGGAGCGTACCTGAAATGTTCCAGACGAGAGTTTTTTATATGGTACTGACGCAAATTAGCATATGTTAGTAACGCTATTGATACACGACATGGGATTTTTTAATTTTCAATGTATATACACAAACTCGCCGGTTTATAGTGTCTCAAACATAATGCATGTCAATCGATCGGAACCTCTTCCCTGAGGGCGTCGTTATTGTGGTCTGCCGCCGCCGATGCACCCTAGTTGTACCCTTGCGCTCCGCCCGCCGGCTCCCTCTGCCTAGGGCCCGCACTGGACACGCAGTGTCGTCGAAGGTGCCCCCGTCGATTGCATCGGCTTCACGCGGTAGTTCAGGAACCCGTAATAATGACTCGTCGCTCCGCATCTACGACATTTACGGCACTCCCTGCTGAGCACTCCGTCCCTGCAAATTCCAGCGTGGTGTGAGCACCTCTCGCACGTGAACTCGTCGCATGCATGGTATGCAAGTTTCCGACGCTTTCCGCCATTCGCCTCCGCCGCTGCCGCATGGCGTTTCGCTGCCTCCAGCTAAGTTGCTATTCTTACGGCATTTGTAAAATCTAACTTATCGTCTTCTGTGAATAACTCGAAGGTTCTCTGCCAATCCGGTATTGAAATAGCAATATCGCGCTAATTTCTTTCTGTTTCTAATTCCGCTCCGTGATCACTAGCAGTCTGCTCCGGTCCTTTTCTGTTCTGTGTACAGCGATATATTTTCGCGAGTACCGCCGGCGCGGGTTGCTAATGCTGATGCAATCATGCCGACGCTCCACTGTACTGTGTCGATTCCGATGGCTTTTAGGGGTTATTTACATTAACGAACATCTCGTACGCCTTATCACCGACATCAAAGTAGGAAGCTTAATATTTTCTTCGATATTGTTCACCGCGTAACACGTCTATGCGCCACTTGTCACGTTGAACTTTTATTGTTGTTATTAATTGTTTTGCACGAACACGGTTCGAAGGAGGCAAACGAAACGGTCAGCACTAGACGACGTATATTTCACTGATCAAAACCCACCCGCTAGATTCTGTATATTAATTTCGTATTTACCTACATTTTCTAATAAATATTGTTCCACAGACTAAATATTGTACAATTTCTCATAATACTTGTGCATCGCAATCTCTTGACGTCCTAAGACATCACTAAGGTTTTGTAATGCCTCTTTCGAGTGTCTAGTACACTCGTAACACTCTGACCTAAGTTTCGAGGGCATAATTTGTGTATGGGTGTTTATTGCGTTAATTTACTAGTTTTGTATACCCGTCATTTTCAAAGATCTGTTTACAATTACTTGTTTGATACAATTTAAAATTCCAACTTTGTCGATACAGGAACACGACGACACTTTAGATACCTCCAGTGTGGAGTGGGGGTCCGTTTTAGACTCATCTTTAGATGATACTGGAATTGACAGCTCGAAGTTGGTAAAGTGTGGTCGGTGCCATCTAGAGATGGAGTCGAATGATTGGATCGATCACATACAGGAAAAGCACAATTATTTATCTTGGCAAGAGGGAAAAACTCCTCTAGTAAGTGACAAATCTTTGTTAATACATTGTAATTTTATAGCACACACTGCGTACATAAAAATTTTTTTGAAACGATTTACAGCCGAGTTTAGCACAAATTTTATGATTTGTTTTAGGATATAACCGATGAAGAAACAGTTCGTAGATATTTGTACGTGGTCGTGCAGAAACTGGGGACGCTGGCGTGCGCCAAGTGCGGCGCTACACGCAGATACGTCAAGAGCTATTTGACACATGTGGATAATTGTAGGCGACAATCGGTACGTACACAATGAAATAATGTATGACTGGACTTGACAGTCATATTATTAGACAATAAAATTGTGAATAACCAAAAACACTTCTGTACAGTAACATTGGAAATAGGTTATTGATAACTAGGTATACGGAGGAGCATAATGAGGGCAATGGTTCATATTTGTCTGCCAAGTCCATATTAATATCGTAAAGTGAGAGTCAGAATAATGTGAGTGACACCTGGTCAAAAATCTTGTACCATTCGAAAGGTACATTATTTCAAAGGATTTTCTAGGATTCATATTATATATATGTTAAAATCGAAAGAAATCTGGGCGGGCCCCTAGTTCGGTTATACAAACGTAGCATGATTTCACTGTAGCCTGCGCTGATCTCTGACATTTGAATTAGCGTTTATTGTTATATCCTTACATATTACTTAGTTTATATATATAATTAATGTTACAAATATAAAACTGGACTCATTTTTTTAATGACGAAAAATTCCCGTGCTCTTTGCAAAAGATGTGGCGTAAAAAACTTCATAAAATATAACATTATATTTATATATTATTTGATGATACTTACCGCTTTTGATGAATTTTATAATTTACATATTGCGGCACTTACGAATTTTTTATTGTTATAACTATATCTATTATATATATATATATATATTTTATCAATTAATACTGTAGTTTACATTATCTTGATGAACTTTCTGATTGCAGGAGTTGGATGCAAACAATACGAATGATAATTCTGTGGATGCTGATTCTTCTCAGCAAATAAATAAGAATTTAACACCGTCACCAGTAGACGCCCAGGTTGATATTTAATTTATTATTTAAATTTAGTTTGTAACTTTTTTAATGTTTATTGCATTTATATATTCTAATCTTAATTATAATAAAATTAACATTAGTATAAGTGAGTATATGCACGAATATTGGAATACATACTTAGCTCGAAGGACCAAGATGTTAACAAAATGGCATTTTTTTTGCAGGTACAACCAGTTACTAAAGTTAAATGTGGCGTGTGCCAAAAGGAAATGATTCATTCCATGTGGATTACTCATATAGGTATGAACCATGAGTACATCGCCTGGAAAGGAACGGAAACACCAATAGTAAGAGTTCATAAGTAATATTATTCAACCCAAGCATTATAGTATTAAACTTAATTAATCATTACCCTATTTGTTGCGTAACATTTTGATATACTCAACGTCTCATACATTCGCACCAAGCTGTATTTTGTAGTATTGAAACATTTACGTGGCACTTGTATTGAACATTGTTATCTGTTCTGTCTCGTAACTCAAGTGTCTTCGCGCCTTTTAACTGTACTTATCCGGAAGACCTATTATTGATTTATTGACATAAAAATTAAAGTAAAGAAAATATTCATTTGAGTATTTTTGTCATGATTTTAAACATTACTAACTCTGATGTTTATTCCATGTAGGATATAAGTAATTACGAGGAGATTCGCCAACATTTAACTAACACCGTAAGAGATATCGGTGCACTGAAGTGTGCCGACTGTGGAAGAAGGTGTAAATATGCCGAGGACTTTTTGTTGCATATAAAAAAATGTTACGGAAAAATTGTGAGTGTTACATAAATATAACAAAAATTTAATTTCTAATTTGAAAACAGTTCTCTAATGTTTTGGTGTTTACAACCCACACTTGGTGTGGTCACGGCCGCGCCGCGCTGCTGTTTTGTGTACTCGTTCCAAAGAAATGTAAAGTGCACCGTGACGTCGTGGCCACGGTTGGGTCTTTATAATAAGATGTAGTTGACAATATAGCTGTGAACCATCGTTTCCACAATACAAGTATATTATATTCCCAGTAAATGATGGCTGTTCAAATACTTCTCACAATACTCGCTCCATCGTCGGAGCGTATTAGCGCCAATATGCTTATATAATATGATATCTTTTCCGATCTTCCAGTACGTCGCTATTGACGATGCGAACGATACATTGAATCAAAGCGTATCAAATACGGACGAGACTTTGGACGCGACTTGTGTAGATGAGGAAGACGAGACAAAGATAGTGAAGTGCGGTGTGTGCAGTGCGGAGATGGAAGCGCCGCAGTGGACGGACCACATACACAAACAACACAACTACTTGGCGTGGCGAGACGGGGACGCACCTCTTGTAAGCGTCACAACTCCATTACTCTCGTAACTCATTTATACTATCTCATTAGTGTGTTACGTTTTTCGGAAGTGGGTACGGATTGTCCATGATGTGTTGTTTTTATAGACTTAGTTAAGCAGACTTAGTAGTCGAGACACGACCGCTTGAATATACAGAAAAAAAAAAAAAAAAATTTTACGTAAATTTATTGGAATGTTTTCGAAAATTGTTTCATAGTAAAAGCGACATCAATATAGTTTGGACGGTTTTAAATAACGAAGTATACGGTAAATGTATACAGAAATAATGTCATTTTTGTAGATAGTTTTAAGATCTTTATGTAAACAAGTTTATTGAAGTGCTACAATAATAAGTGGACATGCTTTCCTCCTGTTATGATTACTACGTCATGCGAAATTTAATTAATTAAGAAGCAATTGGTTTGATGTAACTATTTTTGATATTTCAGAATTTGGATAACAAAGAATCAATTCGAACTCACTTAAAAAGTTTACTTCGCAGAATTGGTCGGCTAACGTGTGCCAAGTGTGGTTTGCGTCGAAAAAAAGTGTTGCCATTTTATTCGCACATTAAAGCTTGCGATGGAATTGAAGTAAGTATTTTTAATTACTTTCTTAGACAAGATTAGCTGTATAATTATTCATCATAAATATTAGAACTGTGGATCAAAATATGAAAAATGTGAAATATAAAATAATTTCAGAAATCATCGGACAAACCAATTAGAAACGTGGACCACAGCGAGGGTACTGTCAAGTGCGCTGTGTGCCAGAGAGAGATAGCTGATAGTTTGTGGATCGAACATATAGCAAAAGAGCACGATTATATGGCCTGGAAAGACGGAGACAAACCATTGGTAACAAGTCATTCACTGATTCCCCGAGTCCAAAGGATTCATAAAACGACACCCATTGTAGTATAAGTTGTAATAAATTGTATGTTATATGTCATACAATATAAATATTATTCCTTACTTTCGGCTAAAGAATTAAACGTAATGATAAATATAAGAGTTAAATTTAAAAGATTTATTTGGTCACATTCATAACTGGGCAATAGAACAAATATTCGTTTGATAAGCTCTTTGAATCAGTATTTTGAATTTTTGAATCAGTATGAATATAAACTAACTTGTTAAGAGACAACAACTAAACTTGAATGGATTCCTTATTATAGGGAAGTGCTCGTTTCAACAATGTGCATACGACGGAAACTCCCGTGGCTTGTTTGTAGGAAGCGAGCTGCAACCGTGCTGTAGGATTGTGTTTGAAGGCCAAATAATAATTTCCATTTAACTGGAAACGAGACAAACTTCTTATAAATTCGTGGAAATTCATTTTTTTTCATAGGAGATGTTTACGTAATAAAGAGTAGTATAATTTTACAACAAAATTTGAGCCGTTTCAACCGACTGGTGATGAATTTGTCAATAACAATGACGAGTTTTATGTATCAAAATTTGATCGTTTCAGGAAATGGATGACGAGGCTTCAGTCAGAGATTACTTGTACAAAATGTCACAGAGTGCCGGCGAGTTGATCTGCAGCAAGTGCGGGCAGAGCCGCAAGTATGTTAAATCATATCTACAACACATCCGCGGCTGCACTGGCGCGGAGGTGAGTGTTTGACTTGAATGTCATTAAATATTATAGGGTTCTTCGACCTATTACTGGCAAACTGTATTTGTATTGTATAGTATTTGTCATTTTGCTCAAATGCCACCAACATGGCGTAACGATTGCAATCTCAGGATAACAATCGGGACAGATGGATTAACCTGCTTTGTAACAAAATTTCGCCAACAGTGATTACGTTCCTTAATCGATTAATCTTAAACCGGACACCAGCCATCTCGTTGTAACCGCTTCTTGATTGGAATACTAAAAAAATGCAAATAATTTTATAAGTATCTGCTCACCTGTCGACGAAGGATTTCGTCACTCTCAAATAATAAACTTTATTTACTGTTTTCACATCACTAATGCTGTTGTAAATTTGACAAATATGATTTTAACATTCCTACGATTTTCTTATTTAAGGAGCCAACGGATGGTACGTTGAAGGGGGATAAACTAAAAAAAGAATCAACGAAAATGGTGACATGTGCACTCTGTCGCCAAGAAATGGACGAGTACATGTGGATGGACCATATATCCAAGGAACACAATTATGTGGCCTGGAAGCAAAACGAATCTCCCTTAGTAAGTTATGTAATATAATTTCACACAATGATGATCTAACGTCTCTGTAGCCCGGCCGGCGGCCGCTGGTGGTATTTGCCGAGAGAGGGATCTCTGTTTCGACTCCCAGCCGGGTGTTCGTGTTGCCTAATTGGTGTCCCTCCATGCCATTCGCTAAACAACCGATACTAGTGTGGATGTATGAGCGTTAAGCACTATTATCGTGATTGATGCGGCTCACAATCATACATACGTACTGGTGTTTCGATAAAAAAAGAACTATAGAAATAATGCAAAAAGTGAGAATTGATTAAAATTGCTGATACATATATATTGGACATGAAACGGATGGCTTTTTTGCCGGATATCCGGCCGAACATGGAACACTTGATTTATCACAAAAGAGGCTTAATTGAAAGAATTATTCAATTCGTTCATCATTCAAATTCATCCCTATAACTATTTATATTTATATTTTAGGTAGATTTATTTTAAATATAACATGATATATCACGGAATGAAACAAAACTATACACGTATTATTTATATGTGGAGGTGTGAGACGGTACATGATTGTAATGTTAAGTTTTCAATTTAAGGTATTTGAAGATGAGAACGCATTGAGAGACCATTTGTACAACGTCGTGCAGTCGGTCGGCAGTTTGACGTGCGTTAAATGCGGACTGGTTCGCAAGTACGCTAAATCATATTTACTGCATATAGAAACATGTCAAAGGGTTACATGGGTGAGTGTTTAGAACAAAACACTTTTATATAGATTCACCAAATATGTTTAGAATGGATTCAGAAGAATTCTTACGGTGGTTTTGCTGATGAAAAATGAGGCAATTTTGGTAGTTTGTTAACATCAATTTTACTGTACACTAACGTAGTTTTAGGTCAGTAACAATTACGTAAGTCGAAATTATAGCATGCAAACGGTGCATCTATTTCATTAATGTCTCTCGGCAATCTTCTATTTCTTTATGTGTAGAGGTACTCAAAACGGAAAACGAAAAGTAGACGTAATGTAACCAATTAAATTTTCAGAGAAGTATAAATAAAATTGTAGTGAAAATGAAGAAAGAGAAAGGCGAGATGGTGCGCTGTGCCGTTTGCGGCGTCCAGGTAGACGACACGGAGTGGGTGGAGCACATCGCCAGCCAGCACGACTACCTCGCGTGGAGAGACCGCGATCCAGCCGTTGTAAGACATAAACAGTTATTAAAATTAGTAACAACTAGTTAGTTCAGCTGGCGTTTTATGTAGTATGTCTAAAAATACTATAGTTTTTTCTGTAAATAATTTGTTTATAAAATATTATGCTTCCAGACGGATTCTATATATTTATGAGTAAATCTACTCTGTTAGGAGAGTACCTGTTTTTCGTGGCCTTAATGCTGCTTTAATTTTGTGTATATTTTTATTCAATGTTGCTTCGGTAAAGGCAGATATTGTTAGGGAACATGTATACATAAGGGTACACTTTTGTTACGTAATATCATGTGAATTCATGTTTCCTTTTTAAACAAACATTAGAAATTATTTCACATGGCGCTGTACCCATTCAAGTAGAAAAAAATTGTAACAGTTTTAAATTATTTTTATTATCTCTATTGTACAATTTATTTCAAAATAAGTCTTATAACTATTCTATGAATCCGAAGACTGTGTGATTTTAATTTAACTTGACATATAGTGTATATATATATGTATATAATATTTATATTCCAGAATCTAGAAGACGAAGACGAAGTTCGTAAACACCTGAGAAACATTATACAGGAGGAAGGTTACTTGAAGTGTCCCAAATGTAACCTTCAACGTAAATACGCCAAGCTGTACCTACATCACGTGAACAATTGTGACGGGACCGTAAGTGTTGAAGAAAGAACCGAGGCTGCACGCACGCACGCACCCACAGTCACACACGCACACAGTCACACACGCACACAGTCACACACGCACACAGTCACACACGC